>CM037852.1:53953555-53977348 GCA_021234595.1 Delia radicum
TTAAAAGCTTGTTTCTTTCCTTTCTCCAAAAGGTAAACATTAAACTGAATATTCTCCCAGTTGCCGCATTTGAATGTGGTATAGAAAAAATAAACATTAAAAATTTGGAAATGATCCACTATTTAAGAACTCCGAGATTCTGCTTTACAAACTTTTTATATTGAAAACTCTTAGCTTTTTAAGACCACCCTTTTAAAACACGAAAAATATTTACGATTTGTTTTGATCAAGAGTTTCATCACAATGCTGGCGACTGACGATTGATTAATATAAAGAAGAAAAGTCGTCACGACTGGTGATTTTTTGCTTCTCATACAAAAAACACGAAAAAATACTTCTGTTAGTAGTTCAGGTTGTAAAGACATATTAGCAGGGCGCTTCTAACTGTGTGAATCTTTCTGCACTGAAAAAAAAAAATGTTACTAATGATACTAAACATGGAAAAAAGTACAAATAAAAGTACAAAAGGCAAAAAAAAAAGTACTTTAGCGTACTTTTTTAGGGGTTATGCAGAAATCAGTACATTGACTAAAAAAAAGTACGCGTACTGCTGAAAAAAGTACGTCTGGCTACCCTATCTTAGTGGATGTTTATGCAAGGCGATGAACCTATATACCAAATTTCAAGTTCCATTAAATCGACATTTTTCTTTGTACATTTTAATTGAGTTTTTATTGGAAATTCCAAGAAGTATATTTTATGTGCATTAGCCTTAGCTACACCCAGAAAACATACTCCGTCGTGGCTACCGTTGCAGTTGGGGCAATCGAAATTCTATTGGCGTGTTGGCATGTCCGTTGCTGCAATCGAATCTATTTTTTGGATACATTTGAAATTTCATATTTGTAGCCGAAGAGGTTTAAGCAGAACGTTAAGCGAAAGTATTTTTGTCTTTTTTATGCACCCATTTATAATTGTTTCCTCAAATCGTGTCCACGCCGGTTTCGGAACCTTCATACCAAATTTGTAGTTCCAAGCCCATGCGGTTTAAGCTGGGTGATTAGGCGGCATTTTTACTATGTTTGGTCCCCATTTTTACTATGTTTTTATTCCAAATTTAAAAATGTATCTCTTTAGTCAATTAGTCCATACAGCATGAAACACAAATTTTATATTAATGGGCAAAGCCCACAAGGCAGTTAGCGTTGGTAAGACTTTTTTGCGTTAAAGTTCAAATGTCATTTTAATTGGACAATACTATAAAGTATTACCTATTTTATTTAACAGATTTGCATAAATGTTTTACTCATCGAAGCCTGCTTCGGACATACCACAGAGTAAAAAACCCTAGGTCCGGACGCAGGCCGTCTACGCAAAAAAAAACTTTAATACTCCCACAATGTTCTTTTGAAAAACGGTCTTAATGCTCGTGATGAATTTGTATATTTTTCACTCGAGATTATTAGCATAATCATATTAGGCATAGTTGACATTTTTGTTTGGTCGTTATGATAGAAGCATTTTAATCCATAATCCCCAAATCGGAAATTGGAATATTGTCATGTCATTCCTTCCTAATAGATACCAAATTTACTACATTGTGTTTTATTTTCCTCAATAGATTTACTCATAAAAATCGTGCCGACTCGTATCGGCTTAAAATATGAATCGGCTTATGAGACGCCGCCGATTTAATCGGCTGCGCCGGGAAAAAGTTGTACTATGTGGCAATGATTTTTAATACAAGCTTGTATTTTAAAGTTTTTTTTGGAACAAAATAATATAGAACTATTTTTTGCAAGCATGCAAAATTTCTAGAAAAACCATAACAAGTGCCGTTAGATTTTTTCAATGAAAAAAACTATAATAGCGAAAGAGTTTAGCTCAATATTTAATATATACTTTACAATAATTTTATTTTTATATTTTTTATTTTATCAGATGATAGTCGAATTTGAGCTTTTCACACAAAATGTATAGAAAACATTTTCGTCATTAGTCTTACAAGGAAACTAACAGTTGTGCATCCTCCGATTTTAATGAAAATTAGATATGTTGTTGAGAGTTAAAAAAGTGAGCCAAAATTTAAAAAAACGTTGCATTTTTCGAATTTTAGAAATTGATATTTTTTGGAAGAAGTATTGAAGTACTCGAGAAAACAAAAATTTTGATACCCATATTGCCTATGTTGCGGGTCCAGAGTTGCCACTTATTGCGAATATTAAAAATATGGGCTAAAGAAGCTCTTCGGGCGACGTCGTATTAAAGCCGAATGATGACGAAATTTGAAAAAAGCACAGAAACCTCTTCTATAAAATTAAATGAGCACCATTATACGTTAATTTGAACTAGAACTAACGACAACTCCCCATACAAAGGTGTTCGAAAAAATTGTTTTTTTGAATAACAAAAATATTAGGATATGTACAGACATGCTCTATACACCAGTTGATGCACCTTCCAAATACCTTTCATTTGATACCAACTTATGAAAGAAATATTTTAAAATTGGGTTATTTCTGACCCCTCGTTTTAACCCCTAAACTTCAGATTGCGCACCTAAAAAATATGTTCAATATTTTTTTATTCTCTCCAAGTTTTATTCGAATCTGAGGATTCACCACTGTGTAGTTTCCTTGTTAGCTGATATAAGACGTTTTATAAATATTGTGAAACAAAGTCATTAATTTTTATGAAATGATAAATTTTCTTTTGAAAAAAAAAAATTGTAAAGAGCAAATGAGCTTCTTCATATTTTTAAAATTAAATTTTTTTAAATTCAAAACTACAAAATATTTTTAAAATTTTAATATTATTTAATCTTTCTTACTTTTAAATAGTTTTTATAATTTAAAATTTCGGAGTTTTAATTGATGTTTTTTAAATAGAAAACTGTTCCTATTTTTAAGTTCAAATAATAAATTTCCTTCCTTAAAAAAAACAGTTCAGCCGCCGCCCTTATAAACGCCGCCGCCGCCGACCCAAAAAGTCCTCGCCGCCGATTGTTTAGGGTCGGCTTGGTTCTCTGTATCCGACCTGTAAAGGCCTCATTAGTTGTTACTTTCTGTTGCCGTTTTGTGTCGTTCTGTTCTGTAGGTAATATTTTGTAATCACTTTTTCTGTGAGAGGAATCAGCTGTTTTACAAAGTAAAAGAAACTCAAACCAAAAACATTCAAATCAGGGATGATAAATGCGATTTTAAAATAGTACCAGCCTGCATATAAAATAGTACTTTTTCGGCATCACAAGTATAAAAAAAAATTTAAATATAAATTAACAAAGAAATCTTTGTACCCTCCAAAATGAGCAATTACAAATGAAACAACAAAAATATATTAAAAAAAAAAATATGTTAAGAGGTGAAAACAAAATTTTGAGGTGAAAAACTTTTTTGGATGTAAAAAAATAAATTGTGTCGTGAAAAACATTTTTGAGGTGAAAAAAAAAAGTTTTTGTGGAGAAAAAAGAATTTGCGGTGAATTTTAAATATTATACACCTCTTAGCGTCTGGTGGAAAAATATGACGTTATATTTTATACACCAGACACTACAATGAATTCTAATAATATACAGACCATTATACACCAATTTGTATGGAAAATTTAGAGGTACTTTAACATTGTCAATACTTCTAGTCCTACACATTTTTCATCCACAAACAGCACATTACTTGACCTCTTTTTTGTAAGCGATGAACAAAAAGTATTACATTATGATCAGTTAGCAGTTTCTTCATTCTCGAAACATAATTTAATTTTTATTTCTTATAATTTTTCAATTGGAGATTGTGTTCAAACGTACAGCTTTCGTGATTTTAACAATATTAATGCTATTGATTTGAAGCGAGATCTTGAGAACAATAGATGGAATCACATCTTCTACTTATTAACGGTTGACGAACAGCTTAACTATTTGAATACCTCAATATTGAACATTTATAATAAACATGTACCAATTAAACGGAAAACAGTCGGAAAACGGGCAAGACCATGGTTCACAAATGAAACTAAACAGTTAATATTGCATCGTGATAGGATATACCATATGTGGAGGCGTTATAAAACACCTGAATTACATAATGAATACCGTTTGGCTAGAAGAGCTGTTGTTTCAAAAATAAAACACGATAAATTGTCCTATTATTCTGGCAAATTTGGGGAGGCAATAGGCAGTAAAAAAACTTGGAAGCAAATACGTGATATTGGCATTGGTAGGACAGCTGATCATACAATTGTCGCTGATGTAGACTTGCTTAATGAAAATTTTGTTAATATTTCTATGCCAACGGTTCAGCCTGACTTTTACGACCAACACTCACAGTGTGAAACTGAAGAATTCAATTTTCATTGCCTGAATGTACTGGATGTTGTTGAAGGTTTCAAGGCAGTGAAGTCTAACTCAGTAGGGCTAGATGATATAAACCCCAAGTTTGTTAAAATTATCTTGCCATGGATAATTCGAACCATTACGCATGTTTTTAATACAATAATTACCACCAACATTTTTCCAATGCAATGGAAACATGCCAAAATTGTCCCGGTGCCAAAATCAGGAAATGAATATCGTCCCATTGCAATCCTTCCTTATTTTTCTAAAGTTTTTGAGCATTTACTGCATAGGCAGATATATAAGTATGTTAATGATAACCACCTTCTTACAGATCGTCAATCAGGATTCAGACCTCAACGGGGTTGTATAACAGCACTATCTGATGTAATAGAAGATATTCGAAGTAACTTGGAAGAGAGAAAATTAACTTTTTTAGTATTATTAGACCACTCTAAGGCTTTTGATACAGTGCACCATTCAATGTTATGCTTGAAGCTATCCAAATTGTTTAACTTCTCGCCATTTGCTGTGAGGTTGCTGTCCTCGTACCTCTCAAACAGATACCAATCTGTTACTAGTGGTGGATCTATTTCACGTCCCTTACAAGTGACTAGAGGTGTCCCACAGGGCTCCGTTCTTGGACCACTGCTGTACTCATTATATGCTAATGATCTTCCACAACAACTTCGTTATTCTAGCATACAAATGTATGCTGATGACGCTCAACTTTATCTTAGTTGCTCCAGGGAGTTAATTTGTTCGAAAACTCGGGAATTAAATTATGATCTGGATAAAATTTTCACATGGGCTTCAGTAAATGGTTTGCGACTCAATCCGAATAAATCAAAATGCGTAATAATAGCGAAAAAAAAAGTACAAGTTGATGATGAACTAAATATTTTTCTTGGTGGTACAAAAATTGATATTGTAGGCACTGCTAAAAACTTAGGTGTTACATTTAACAACACGTTAACATGGTCCGATCATATTAACCAGGCCAGTGGCAGAACATATAGTATGCTGCGAAATCTTTGGGTCACCCAACACTTTACCCCTTTGAAAGTTAGAATCCTGCTTGCAAAAACATATCTTTTGCCGACACTCCTATATTCATCGGAAATTTTTACTGGTTGCAACTCTAAGGATATGAGAAAACTTACCACAACCTATAACAATATCATACGTTTCATTTATGGTTTAAGAAAATTCGATCATGTAACCCAGTATTCATGTCGTATATTTAACATGTCTTTTTTCGACTACCTTAAGTTTAAAAACATTATTTTTATTCATAAAATTATTATGACAAAGCAGCCAACATATCTTTATGATCGTTTGCAGTTTTCAAGATCTCTAAGAGGCAAAGCAATAACCCAATTTCGGCATCGTGATCATGCTTCCGAATGTCAATTCTTTATATTTACCATACGTCTCTGGAACCAACTTCCAAATAATTTACAGACCACTTCAAACGCAACAAGGTTTAGGAAATTACTTATAGAATATTTTTCATAAAATGTATCTTTCTTTTTTTATATTATTTATTTTTCATATATATTTTTTTTTTTTTTTTTGTTTATTATTATTTTTTTATATTTTTTTTTTAAAAAATTTTTTTTTATTACTTTTCATTGTTATTATAACTTGTCTGATTCTAGTACTGTAATTTATAAGATATTGTGTCTTGTTGTATTAGAAAAGCAATTTGATAATAAATACAAATAAATAATTAAATTATTTTGTTTTGTACAAACCATGTTGTGTGAAAACGAGGATTTTGTGGATTTGTTTTTCTGAACAACCCGCGTTTTATTTGCTGTAAAATTTGGTTCTGATCGATGGGTCGCACTTTAAACTACAGTAAAATATATTTTTTTTAATCTTTTTTTTATATAAGTTAACACCCGGATGTTTAATGTTGAACACCCCATATAGTTAACATCCGGATATTTAATGTTGAATACCCCATATGACACGCTTAATGTTATATGATACTTACGTTGCATTTCTTATATTATTTAGGTTTACTAAGAATTTATTTCATGAAAGGTGCTGACACTATGTCTACCCTTTTGGTGTTGATTAAAATACGATATTCTTTTTAAGTAACAATTTTTTATTTTAAAAGTACAGTAGTAGTTTAGTACTCAAAGAAAAAACAATAAAAATGAACTAAGTGAAACAAAAAGATATAAATAAAAAAATCAATAGTTTTATTTTAAGTTTAAGTTAGTAACTAATAATAAAGAACATAAAAGTTCAACTAATAATGGACTAAAAGTTCAACTGGCGCCCAACGAAAAAAAATCCGTGCTTAAAATTCGGTTGAAAAAAAAGCACAACGCGCGTTTATGTGTACTTAAGAGAACCCGAGTAACTCATGTAAAAGGGACGAATTCTCACTTACCGGCGCGGTTTAATAGTAAGAAAATTTAAAAAATTTTTAGTGAACATTTTAAGTAAAATTTAAACAATAAAAATATAATTAGTAAGAAAAATTAAAAAAAAATTTTTAGTGAACATTTTAAGTAAAATTTAAACAATAAAAATATAATTAGTGAAAAACATTAAAAAAAATTTTAGTGAACATTTTAAGTAAAATTTAAACAATAAAAATATAATTAGTGAAAAACATTAGAAAATTTTTTTTAGTGAACATTCTTAAATAAAACTTAAACAACAAGGAATATAATAAATGGAAAACATTAAAAAAATTCTAAAATTTGTCAATGAACATTTTTAAACAACAAAGAATATAATAAATTAATAGAAAACATAAAAAAAAAAAAATTCTAAAGCAAAATTTAAACAACAATAGACAACAATAGCCACTGTAACAAACAACTCTAACGACAACGATAACAACAGACATCTGTAACAACTGTAACAACAATAAGCAACAACAGGCAACTTTAACAACAACGATAACAACAGACATCTGTAACAACTGTAACAACAATAAGCAACAACAGGCAATTTTAACAACAACGATAACAACAGACATCTGTAACAACTGTAACAACAATAAGCAACAACAGGCAACTTTAACAACAACGGTAACAAACAACTGTAACAACAATGGAAATTTTGCTGCTAATGTAAGAATAGTATAAGATATTTTTAAATTTAACTTTTATAATAGAAAAATAGTGTTAAAGCTTTTTAGGGAAGTAGAAAAAAAATAAGAAAGCAAAATAAATAAAATTAAAGTTTAATTGTAATTCTAGAAATTTCTTTTTCAATATGGCAAACCAAAATAATTTAATCAGACCCGCAATTATAAATAACATACCCGCACCACCCCCACAACCATTTCAGTTAAATCCACAACAGGAATTGGCCGTAGCCGATTTAGTCCGTAGAATTTTGCAAGAGCAATTGCATGCAGAACCCCAACAAGTAGTAGACCAGGACATAAATATAGTAAATGGGGATTTGTCTGGTCTAGATAAAGTACCAGATGTGGTACGAGGATTAAGGGAATTTTCCGGAAGCCAAACCGAGTTTGCATCCTGGAAAAAGAGCGTAGAGAGAATTTTGAGAATCTACGACTCAATTAAGGGAACTCCAAAATATTTTGGGATCCTTAATGTTGTAAGAAGTAAAATAACAGGCGATGCAGACATCGCACTGGAATCATACAACACTCCCTTAAACTGGGACAGCATAATAAAGTGTCTAACAACACATTATGCTGATAAAAGGGACTTGGGTACTCTGGAATACCAGATGTCTACCATGCTTCAGGGCACTAATTCAGTACAAGAATTTTACAAACAAATTTATGCTCATTTATCCCTAATTTTGAATAAGATCTCATGCATGGATGAGAGTGAAGCCTCCATCCAGGTACTAACTAGAACTTATAGGAATAGGGCATTGGATACTTTCATCAGAGGTTTAAGAGGCGACTTACCCAGACTTCTGGGAATGCGGGAGCCCACAGACCTTCATGAAGCATTACACTTGTGTTTGAAGTTGGAAAACCAACAATTTCGAACACAATATGCTAATAACAATAGAAATTCACCTCATATCCCACAGAAGAAATCTAATGGAAATCAGAATCAAAATTTTTACCCTCAATTTTCATACCTTCCTCAAATCTCAAATAATTATCAAAGACCGGCATATGTTCCTCAAACAATTCCATGGTCACAGGGCATACGGGATAATAACCGGCATAGACCACTTAATGGACAATACAATACGTATGTTCAGCAACCCCAGAATCAGCAAATACCTTCAAATTTTCCACCACCGAGACAGTATTATAACCCAAACGGGAGAAATTATAATATGTACCCACAATCACCCAATCCGCCACCAAGACCTATAGCACCAAAACCCCAAAAACCCGAACCAATGGACATCGATAATTCTATTCAATCCAGAAATATTAATTACCTAAATAGACCTCGGCAAGCGAACCAATTTTTTGGCAAAAGACCCATACCTCCATCTTTACAAACCCCAATGCCACATAATAAATTACAAAGAAATTTTCATATAGGAACCAATGAAGAACTTCCTTCTTATGATGGTTTTTACGACCAAAGTGACAACACTAATAGTCACGAAAGTAATTATCAACAGGCGATTCAGGAAGAAGGTCTTCAAGATTATATACAGAGTTATTATCAACAGGGAAACGAAGGGGAAAATACTGAAACAGAAGATTTGTCCGATATTAATTTTTTAGATTAGCGCATTCTTCGCTACCATACTTTCAATGCAAAGCGAAGAATGGTCAAATATTAAAAATACTACTTGACACAGGCTCTAATAAAAATTATATTCAGCCTTCCCTTGTAACCAACCAAATTCAAAATGAAAAACCGTTTTTTTGTGAATTCTATATCGGGTGACATAAAAATTACTCACCACACTCTAGTGAATCTTTTCAACTTACCAAATCACAAAATGAAATTTTATGTTCTGCCGTCGTTAAAATCTTTCCATGGCATTCTTGGCCATGATAGCTTAAAGGAACTCAATGCAATAATCCATATAAAGGAACAATATATGTTAATAAATAATATAAAGAAGATAAAAATTTATCACCACATTTCCCAATCTGTGAATAATATTGAGCTTAGAACCAACCATTTGAACAGAACCCAAATATCAAAGCTTGAGGAAATAATTCACTCATATCCGAACTTGTTTAAAGAACCAAATCACAAATTAACCTACACTTCTCGTGTTCAAGGAGAGATTAGGACAACCACTGATTTACCAGTTTATTCAAAGTCCTATCCATATCCTATGGCACTAAAAAGTGAAATAGAGAAACAAGTTACTGAGCTTTTGAATGATGGAATAATTAGGCCATCAAAATCACCATATAATGCACCTGTTTGGATCGTTCCAAAGAAAATGGATGCATCAGGAGAAAAAAAATATAGAATGGTTATAGATTACAGAAAGTTAAATTCGGTTACTATACCCGATCGTTATCCTATTCCGGAGATAAACGAAGTTTTATCAAACCTCGGAGAAAATAAATGCTTTTCCGTCATAGACTTAAAAAGCGGTTTTCACCAGATTCCTCTTAAAGAATGCGATGTCGAAAAGACTGCATTTTCTATTAATAACGGGAAATTTGAATTTGTTCGACTCCCTTTTGGATTAAAGAATTCTCCTTCAATTTTTCAACGCACTCTGGATGATGTTTTAAGAGATCATATAGGCAAAATATGCTATGTCTATATAGATGATATAATTATATTCGGAAAAAATGAAAACGACCACTTTCAAAATTTAAATAAAGTTTTCCAAACATTAGAGTCCGCAAACTTTAAAGTTCAACTCGATAAATGCGAATTTGCAAAACAGCAAATAGAATTTTTAGGATTTATCGTAGGTATTAATGGTATTAAAACCAACCCTGAAAAAGTAAGGGCAATAGATAAAATACCTCCACCCAGGACCTTGAAAGATTTGAGAAGCTTCCTTGGTATGTCAGGGTATTACCGTCGTTTTATACGGGATTATGCCAAACTAGCTAAACCCCTGACATCCCTTTTAAGAGGGGAGGATGGACGCGTCTCAAAGAACGCATCCAAAAATAAAAAAATAATTTTAAATCGAGCTGCAATAGAATCCTTCCAAAAAATAAAAAATTCACTGACCTCAGAAGACATTATCCTTTCACATCCGAACTTCGAAAAGGATTTTGATCTGACAACAGATGCTTCTGAGTACGCAATTGGAGCAGTTTTGTCACAAAATGGCAAACCGATAACATTTCTTTCAAGAACATTGAATAAGGCGGAAGAACATTACGCCACCAACGAGAAAGAAATGTTGGCGATAATTTGGGCACTTACCACATTAAGAAACTATTTGTATGGGTCAAGAAAAATAAATATTTTTACAGACCATCAACCCCTTACTTTTGCACTTAGCAACAAAAATACAAATAGTAAAATGAAGAGGTGGAAAGCCATCCTGGAAGAGTATAATTATGAACTGAAATACCAACCAGGCAAAACCAATATAGTCGCAGATGCATTGTCTAGACCTCCACAAACTTCTGAGTTAAACTCAATGACGGTTACTCAACACAGTGCCGAAACTTCATCTCAGAAGCTTATTCCTTTCACGGATGCACCAATCAACGTCTTCAAAAACCAATTGATACTATCGACTGGTAAATCTCCTTCTTATAAATTCGAGATCATATTCCCGAAATACCATAGACACATAATAACGGAAACCAATTTTACTATAGAGACACTGACGTCAATATTGAAAAAATATTTGAGTCCGTCGGTGACAAACGCTATTAAAACCGAGGACAGAATTTTGGGTATGATACAAGAAATCTATCCATCTAAGTTCAGCGAATACAGAACTAGGTACACGAGGACTATGGTAAAGGACTTAACATCAGACATAGAACAAGAAACGGAAATTGTGAATGAACACAGACGAGCACATAGAAACGCTAAAGAGAATAAAATCCAACTTCTTAGAAAATTTTATTTTCCTCAAATGCAGGCGAAGATAACAAAAGTGGTAAAACAATGTAGAATCTGCATTGAGAATAAATATGAACGACATCCGGACAAATTGATTCTAAAGAATACACCCATACCCCAGTACCCTGGACAATATGTCCATATAGATATCTATCATACAAATAACAGAGTTATTTTGACTGCTATAGATAAATTTTCAAAGTACGCCCAGGTTAGAATAGTAAAGTCTAGAGCCGTGGAAGATATAAAATGCCCTTTACGTGATTTACTTACCTCTTTTGGAATTCCCGAAAACATTGTCATGGATAATGAAAAATCTTTTAATTCATCTTCCATTAGATTCATGTTAGAAGATCGGATGGGAATAAAGATTCATGTAACACCCCCATATACGAGTACCGTAAATGGCCAGGTGGAGCGATTCCATTCTACTCTAACCGAGATAATGAGGTGCATGAACGCCGAGAAAATGCATAACTCTTTTGAAGATCTTCTCAATAATTCATTGATTAAATATAATCACACGGTTCACTCCACAACTAATGCGAAACCTATTGAAGCATTTTTTGGCAGGATTATGGGAACCGAAGAGGAAAGACGACAGACTATACGAAGAATAACAGAAAAACAGGAAAAAGACTTAGAGTACCATAACAGGAATAGAACTGGTTATAAGACTTACAAGGCGGGAGATGACATTTTTGTGAAAACAAATAAGAGACTGGGAAACAAATTGACACCACGATATAGAAAGGAAGTGGTGTTGGAGGACAAAGGGGGAACAGTTTTGACAGAGTCTAAACGAATAGTTCATAAAAACCTAATAAAAAACTGATACTTTCATTTCAGATCATTGCTCGTTCTGGTCAGGACAGAGACACAAATACTAGACTACACGAACGCACAAATTGTGACAGTAGGTACAGGAGATTACGAAAATGACCAATTTAATATTGAACAATATAAGTTCGAGCGATGCTTTGAAAGTTGAGATCATTAAAGATATCGAGAGAAAACTAAAAATAATAAAGGAGGAATTGACTAACATTGGATACTCAATCCAATGGGCGAAATCAGGGATAGTTAACTCCTTTATATTCTCTGGATTTGAAATGAACATTACAAGGGGATTTTTTTTGAGAGCCAAAATATGCCTTACTTGAATTTAATAGAGGCCCTTGAATTTGGTGAGGTGAAAATTGGTATAAATCAGACTACACTTATTTATGTTGTAAATTTGCCACAAACTGAAAAGGAAGTTTGTAGAAACTTGCTTGTAAAACCTGTGAAAAAGAAAGAAATGTCAATAAAGTTGAGTAGTGAGTATTTTATGATATGCAAGAATTCTGTTCTAGAAATTAAGTCTTCGTGTAGGGTGATCAACGATGTTGCTATTTGCGGAAACGAAAACTTCGAAAATATAACCTCAACCAGCTGTTTACCTAATTTGTTAAAGGGTCTACCATCGACGTGCCCAACTTCTAATAACCAACACTTGCCTACAATTACCGAATTGTCTCCTGGTTTAATCCTATTAAACGGATACAATGGCTCTGTGGAAATGGACAACAAGAATCTTTGGCTAAATGGAACCTACCTTATTAAATACCATAATGCCACTGTCAGACTTAAAAATCGATCGTATTCTAATAACGAGATAACCGTGATGCAACCCTTGCCGGCTGTACTACAAACTACAAATTTTGTTGCTAACTACGAGGAGATGTTGTCTTTGGAAATGCTAAAAGATCTTCACATTAATAATGCGGCAGAAATTAAACAACTAGCTTACAACTACAAAACTACACTGGCGACTAGTATTGGAATCCCAGGTTTGGGTGGCATAATATTGTTATGGATATTATTTAAAAACTGTATGAAAAAAAAGAAAACACTTGAGGTGAAAGTAAACACAAATCAGGATAAACCCACTGAAGCTATTACTGGTTGCAATACTTACCTATCCAACGAGGACGCTGGATTTTAAGAGGGGAAGAGTTAACACCCGGATGTTTAATGTTGAACACCCCATATAGTTAACATCCGGATATTTAATGTTGAATACCCCATATGACACGCTTAATGTTATATGATACTTACGTTGCATTTCTTATATTATTTAGGTTTACTAAGAATTTATTTCATGAAAGGTGCTGACACTATGTCTACCCTTTTGGTGTTGATTAAAATACGATATTCTTTTTAAGTAACAATTTTTTATTTTAAAAGTACAGTAGTAGTTTAGTACTCAAAGAAAAAACAATAAAAATGAACTAAGTGAAACAAAAAGATATAAATAAAAAAATCAATAGTTTTATTTTAAGTTTAAGTTAGTAACTAATAATAAAGAACATAAAAGTTCAACTAATAATGGACTAAAAGTTCAACTTATATTCTAAGCTCTGTGTAAACTTTTTAACTTCTTCTCCTTTTTCTGTTAATATATCTTCGATGTTCCTTTTATCATTCATATCCGTAAACCAATTAAGATTGTCAGCTATTAAATGATTGTTAGAGCAACCATCACATTTTACGATTACAACTCCTTTTCGGTAAGCCACTTTAGAAATAGTTTTTATATTTCTTGTACAGCAAACTTTGCAAGTAAATATTAGTTGAAGTTTTATTTCTAATTCTCCTAGTCGAATCTTTGAATGTAATTTGGTTGTCCTCTCTTTCAAATGCAACTTGCTCACTGTTTGAAAAGTTGATCCTTGAGTAAAAGTTCTAAAATATTGAAATTGTTTGCTGCTGTTAGTGACCAAATCCTTTAAGAAATAGCTTAAGAAACCCTTATTGGGTTTGTTATTGCAAATTCTCCCAAAACTCTTTATTCCAAAAAACAACATTATATGCTTAATATTCCCGTGTAGTAGAGTTGTGTCGTTCATGAACGAACTAGTTCAATTGAACGACTCACTCAATTGAACGATATGATTCGTTCATCAATATTCGATCGTGTCTATCAATCGTTCATTTCGTTCGTTTTATTTAAAGAACAATTGCATCTCTATTCAATCAAATTGCTTGCAAGAGCAATTATTTTTTTTTAGAATATAGTGATAATATTGTTTCAAATTAGGAAAAACAAATAAAGCCAACAAAATAAATAATTTTTGTTAGAAAAGTTGCAATTTTATTACACTTTTTGACTATGTACAGTAACATTTTTGAAAAAATTCGTAAAACATGAATAGTGCTTAATAATTGTCAAACGAGCGACCCAGTTTACAACACGCAAAACAGGGTATCAATTATGTATCTGTTTTACGTCACACGACAATGAAATGACACCTTAATCATTCTCGTTTTAACAGCTAAATTTAAAACTCTTTGTTGCATCCGTTTCGTATGACATTTCTAAACTATTAGATGAATAAACAAAATTAGTTCCATAACCGAAACGATAATGATCTAGGTGTCATTTCATTGTCGTGTGTCGTAAAAAAGATACATATTTGATACCCAGACACAAGTCAAAGCAAAAAAGAACGATTTTAACGAACTACATAGTTGAGTGATCCCCACAAAGGTGACAACATAGATTATATGTCTCCGGTCACCTTTTATTTGCTGACATTTGTCAGTACGAAGAAGAAGATAGTTGACTGATTCGAATTGAATGATTAATCCCAACTCTACCATGTAGCTTGTAGCAAGGATGATAAATGCGATTTAAATGTCGACACTCATAATTATTTGGTGCTATTAAACAAAACTTAAATTATAATGATACGTTGGAGTTTGTTTATAACGAACTCATACACCGAACCTTCAGGATTTTGAAAACCCCGATCTTCAAATACCGGTATTTTTTGAGGTTGTTTGAAATCTCGAGTTTTTTTCGGGACTATGGTATTTGTTTATGTTAACAAAAAATTCAGTAACCCGAATAAAACCATTGAATTGGCAACAAATTCGATTGTAAGAACGAATATGATTTTTCCATGCACGTTTAGCAGAGAAATTTCGGTAATTTTGATGGTAAAAATGTTCTGAGAGCTAGTTATCTTCGGTAATCTACACGCAGAAAAAAATGTGTATCATTTACAAAAATTAGAGAAATAGCTTACAAAGTTTCGTGGTAATTATACAACTAAATAAAATTATGGACCCTTTTGTCAAAACGCTTAGGTAAATGTTCAATATATAATATTGCAACATTTTCCAGGTTCATTAAACTACTTATTTTTGTAAATATATATATATATATATCCTTTATATCTCAAATAATATTTTTATTCAAGTTAATAATTTATTTAACAACAAATAACACTTTTTATAAATATACTTTAAAGCAAATATAAGTACCTAATGTTACCAGTTAACCACGATGTGTTTACGATGTCCAGCGTCATGAGAAATTTCCAAATTCTGCGTATGGAAAATTTAGAGGTACTTTAACATTGTCACTCATTACTCTTGGACCGCTGGACCGATTTTGCTCATTTTCAATACCAAACTTTTCGGAAAAATGTACATAAAGCTATGTAAAAACGAGCAGTGCGTACTAAGAAAATTAGCCGATATTGATTTAAAAAATTTTAAATATTTTGAGAATTTTTCTTAAATTCAGCAAATTTTTAATATTTTTTGAATGTGCTATTAATATCTTGCTGTATTGAATTACATTTCTCACAGTTTTTTGCGAATTCAGTCCTTGTGATTGGTAGCAAACAAATTCGATTTCACATTTTTATAAGATTTTTATTATATACTTTTTTGAAAATCAAAATTAGTTAATAACACAGGCCTACAATGACTTTGGTGCCGCTAAAAATAAAACAGATTTCAAGTACGTTCGGTACCCTGATAAAAAATTGATACTTACTTTTTTAATGCTACGTGTAGTTTTCGAGATTTCGCAAGGATGTATGTATGTCTTCTTCACTGCATCTGTTATAGGTTTTCTAAACTTTTTTACTACATATTCACCACAAATATAACAAAATGTATTTGGATTATTTACACAACGCCTTCTCGACGACGGCATATCGATATTATCATTTAATCAAAGAAATTAATTGACTATAATGACATTAAGTATAATAAAATACATTTTTTAGGTTATGACCGATCGATACAAACCTGAACGTAGCTTCGCGATTTTGACAGCTAACCATGACGTCTTGCGGACTAATTAACCAAATTATAACATAGAATTAGCGGCACCAAACAAAAAATTTTTTTTGTAGGCCTGTGTAATAATTAAAACCCTTAGTGATTGAATTCAATAATTGGTTTAATCGATTAATAAAACTAATATAATCATCTGTAATCAGTCGCACTCAGTGAAATCATGTGATTGAATTCACAGCGTTTGGTTCCGAATTAATTCATTGTTCATATGGGACTGCAAATCGAATTAATAATTATTGAATTTTAGAGGGACCAAGAAATTCATACATAGAAACATTTGTAAATCGTACTAAATGAGTCATAGGAGTCTCATGGTACATCTGAGGTTCAAATAGTACCATAAAAAGTACTATAGTACCAACTTTATCATCCCTGATTCAAATATTGAGAAAAAGATTTCATAACAAACCAATACATACGCACTTTAGGCTGTCATTAACGTTAAATTCTATTTTCAATAGATTTGTCCGCAACAGAACGGAAAAGTGAAAACTAACCACATATACAGACTTTCAATTGAACAGAAGCAAAACTGCTGATTCGTAACAGAACAGAACGTACAAACTAATTCTGCCTTAAAACCAAGGAAAAAAATTCTCTAGAAAAATAAACCAAAACATCTTTTTGCTATTCCAATATCATCGGGGGTGTTTAATAACGAATCCACATAAAATTATTTTGTTTTGTACAAACCATGTTGTGTGAAAACGAGGATTTTGTGGATTTGTTTTTCTGAACAACCCGCGTTTTATTTGCTGTAAAATTTGGTTCTGATCGATGGGTCGCACTTTAAACTACAGTAAAATATATTTTTTTTAATCTTTTTTTATATATTCTAAGCTCTGTGTAAACTTTTTAACTTCTTCTCCTTTTTCTGTTAATATATCTTCGATGTTCCTTTTATCATTCATATCCGTAAACCAATTAAGATTGTCAGCTATTAAATGATTGTTAGAGCAACCATCACATTTTACGATTACAACTCCTTTTCGGTAAGCCACTTTAGAAATAGTTTTTATATTTCTTGTACAGCAAACTTTGCAAGTAAATATTAGTTGAAGTTTTATTTCTAATTCTCCTAGTCGAATCTTTGAATGTAATTTGGTTGTCCTCTCTTTCAAATGCAACTTGCTCACTGTTTGAAAAGTTGATCCTTGAGTAAAAGTTCTAAAATATTGAAATTGTTTGCTGCTGTTAGTGACCAAATCCTTTAAGAAATAGCTTAAGAAACCCTTATTGGGTTTGTTATTGCAAATTCTCCCAAAACTCTTTATTCCAAAAAACAACATTATATGCTTAATATTCCCGTGTAGTAGAGTTGTGTCGTTCATGAACGAACTAGTTCAATTGAACGACTCACTCAATTGAACGATATGATTCGTTCATCAATATTCGATCGTGTCTATCAAACGTTCATTTCGTTCGTTTTATTTAAAGAACAATTGCATCTATATTCAATCAAATTGCTTGCAAGAGCAATTATTTTTTTTTAGAATATAGTGATAATATTGTTTCAAATTAGGAAAAACAAATAAAGCCAACAAAATAAATAATTTTTTGTTAGAAAAGTTGCAATTTTATTACACTTTTTGACTATGTACAGTAACATTTTTGAAAAAATTCGTAAAACATGAATAGTGCTTAATAATTGTCAAACGAGCGACCCAGTTTACAACACGCAAATCAGGGTATCAATTATGTATCTGTTTTACGTCACACGACAATGAAATGACACCTTAATCATTCTCGTTTTAACAGCTAAATTTAAAACTCTTTGTTGCATCCGTTTCGTATGACATTTCTAAACTATTAGATGAATAAACAAAATTAGTTCCATAACCGAAACGATAATGATCTAGGTGTCATTTCATTGTCGTGTGTCGTAAAAAAGATACATAATTGATACCTAGACACAAGTCAAAGCAAAAAAGAACGATTTTAACGAACTACATAGTTGAGTGATCCCCACAAAGGTGACAACATAGATTATATGTCTCCGGTCACCTTTTATTTGCTGACATTTGTCAGTACGAAGAAGAAGATAGTTGACTGATTCGAATTGAATGATTAATCCCAACTCTACCATGTAGCTTGTAGCAAGGATGATAAATGCGATTTAAATGTCGACACTCATAATTATTTGGTGCTATTAAACAAAACTTAAATTATAATGATACGTTGGAGTTTGTTTATAACGAACTCATACACCGAACATTCAGGATTTTGAAAACCCCGATCTTCAAATACCGGTACTTTTTGAGGTTGTTTGAAATCTCGAGTTTTTTTCGGGACTATGGTATTTGTTTATGTTAACAAAAAATTCAGTAACCCGAATAAAACCATTGAATTGGCAACAAATTCGATTGTAAGAACGAATATGATTTTTCCATGCACGTTTAGCAGAGAAATTTCGGTAATTTTGATGGTAAAAATGTTCTGAGAGCTAGTTATCTTCGGTAATCTACACGCAGAAAAAAAATGTGTATCATTTACAAAAGTTAGAGATATAGCTTACAAAGTTTCGTGGTAATTATACAACTAAATAAAATTATGGACCCTTTTGTCAAAACGCTTAGGTAAATGTTCAATATATAATATTGCAACATTTTCCAGGTCCATTAAACTACTTATTTTTGTAAATATATATATATATATATCCTTTATATCTCAAATAATATTTTTATTCAAGTTAATAATTTATTTAACAACAAATAACACTTTTTATAAATATACTTTAAAGCAAATATAAGTACCTAATGTTACCAGTTAACCATGATGTGTTTACGATGTCCAGCGTCATGAGAAATTTCCAAATTCTGCGTATGGATAATTTAGAGGTACTTTAACATTGTCACTCATTACTCTTGGACCGCTGGACCGATTTTGCTCATTTTCAATACCAAACTTTTCGGAAAAATGTACATAAAGCTATGTAAAAACGAGCAGTGCGTACTAAGAAAATTAGCCGATATTGATTTAAAAAATTTTAAATATTTTGAGAATTTTTCTTAAATTCAGCAAATTTTTAATATTTTTTGAATGTGCTATTAATATCTTGCTGTATTGAATTACATTTCTCACAGTTTTTTTGCGAATTCAGTCCTTGTGATTGGTAGCAAACAAATTCGATTTCACATTTTTATAAGATTTTTATTATATACTTTTTTGAAAATCAAAATTAGTTAATAACACAGGCCTACAATGATTTTGGTGCGGCTAAAAATAAAACAGATTTCAAGTACGTTCGGTACCCTGATAAAAAATTGATACTTACTTTTTTAATGCTACGTGTAGTTTTCGAGATTTCGCAAGGATGTATGTATGTCTTCTTCACTGCATCTGTTATAGGTTTTCTAAACTTTTTTACTACATATTCACCACAAATATAACAAAATGTATTTGGATTATTTACACAACACCTTCTCGACGACGGCATATCGATATTATCATTTAATCAAAGAAATTAATTGACTATAATGACATTAAGTATAATAAAATACATTTTTTAGGTTATGACCGATCGATACAAACCTGAACGTAGCTTCGCGATTTTGACAGCTAACCATGACGTCTTGCGGACTAATTAACCAAATTATAACATAGAATTAGCGGCACCAAACAAAAAATTTTTTTTTGTAGGCCTGTGTAATAATTAAAACCCTTAGTGATCGAATTCAATAATTGGTTTAATCGATTAATAAAACTAATATAATCATCTGTAATCAGTCGCACTCAGTGAAATCATGTGATTGAATTCACAGCGTTTGGTTCCGAATTAATTCATTGTTCATATGGGACTGCAAATCGAATTAATAATTATTGAATTTTAGAGGGACCAAGAAATTCATACATAGAAACATTTGTAAATCGTACTAAATGAGTCATAGGAGTCTCATGGTACATCTGAGGTTCAAATAGTACCATAAAAAGTACTATAGTACCAACTTTATCATCCCTGATTCAAATATTGAGAAAAAGATTTCATAACAAACCAATACATACGCACTTTAGGCTGTCACTTAACGTTAAATTCTATTTTCAATAGATTTGTCCGCAACAGAACGGAAAAGTGAAAACTAACCACATATACAGACTTTCAATTGAACAGAAGCAAAACTGCTGATTCGTAACAGAACAGAACGTACAAACTAATTCTGCCTTAAAACCAAGGAAAAAAATTCTCTAGAAAAATAAACAAAAACATCTTTTTGCTATTCCAATATCATCGGGGGTGTTTAATAACGAATCCACATAAAATTATTTTGTTATGTACAAACCATGTTGTGTGAAAACGAGGATTTTGTGGATTTGTTTTTCTGAACAACCCGCGTGTTTTATTTGCTGTAAAATTTGGTTCTGATCGATGGGTCGCACTTTAAACTACAGTAAAATATATATTTTTTAATCTTTTTTTATATATTTTAAGCTCTGTGTAAACTTTTTAACTTCTTCTCCTTTTTCTGTTAATATATCTGCGATGTTCCTTTTATCATTCATATCCGTAAACCAATGGCTAAAGTGCACTTTATGGGGCGTAACGAAATTAAAAAAAAAAAGTACATGGACCCCTCCGGAATAAAAAAAAAATTTTGTTCTGGAGTTAAGGGGGCCGGGGCCCCCTTTGGCCCCCAGGCCCTAAAAACTGATACACCACCGAATATACAAGTATGGGTATTCAAATCAAAGGAAATTTTCTCCCGATTCCAACAATAGTATTATTTTTTGGATAAGTGAACCAGGGCGGCAACCAGAGCCATGTTAAACCCCCAAAAGGGGGTAAAAAAAAATGCAAATGTTAATGAAAAAAAATATGACCCCCTCCGTAATAAAAAAGAAAATTTTTTTGTTCTGGAGTTAAGGAGGCGGGGCCCTCTTTGGCCCCCAGACCCTAAAAAGTGATACTCGAACGAATATGCAAGTATGGGTACTCAAATCAAACGAAATTTTGTCCCGATTTCAAAAATGATATTATTTTTACTCAATTTATTCAAAAAAATAAATTTTTTTTTGAAAAAATCGCGCGATTTTAGGCCCTAAAAACTGATCACTTTTTAATTATTTAAAACAAGAAGAAAAAGCATTCTAGTTGAGAAATGAATTGTGCATTGGTATTAGCTAATTCTGTCTCTTCTGATCAAAACAATACTTGTGTGTACGTAGTGTGACCAAACTTCAATTTAGTCGCAGTCAACGCTGTGTCGACCGTGGCTCAACTGGTTAAGAGGTGAGATTACGATGCATAGCTTTGATGCTAAGACTGTGAGTTCAAATCACAGTACGACACCAAAAAATAAAAAAAAAAAAAGTGTTTCATATAGAGCAAAATTAACAATATAAAATACTTTGTTCAATTGACACATAAATTAACCACTGACGAGTCCCAGGAGGGGGACGAAACTGCGGCAGTCTGGTGTATCCCTTGTGTCCGTAAAATTTTTCAATAAAAATGTTTTCTTCTTCTTCTTCCTGTAAAGAGACTAACTAAAGAAATATTCTACAGTAATTAATATAAAAAATTAATTACGATTGTCATTATCTGACGGTTGCAAAACACTTTCTAACATAAAATTTGAATAAACTTGCTTAACGGCGACTCAATCTCTAACCTACACTTGGTATCCAACTATTGTATGTGAATAAAGCGCATCATAAAACGTGATAATTACTTGTCAAAAAGAGATAGGATTAAGAAGAAAAAGCATTCTAGTTGAGAAATGAATTGTGCATTGGTATTAGCTAATTCTGTCTCTTCTGATCAAAACAATACTTGTGTGTACGTAGTGTGACCAAACTCCAATTTAGTCGCAGTCAACGCTGTGTCGACCGTGGCTCAACTGGTTAAGAGGTGAGATTACGATGCATAGCTTTGATGCTAAGACTGTGAGTTCAAATCACAGTACGACACCAAAAAATAAAAAGTTTTTCATATAGAGCAAAATTAACAATATAAAATACTTTGTTCAATTGACACATAAATTAACCACTGACGAGTCCCAGGAGGGGGACGAAACTGCGGCAGTCTGGTGTATCCCTTGTGTCCGTAAAATTTTTCAATAAAAATGTTTTCTTCTTCTTCTTCCTGTAAAGAGACTAACTAAATAAAAAAATGAAAATTTTTTGAAAAAATCGCGCGTCTCCCTAGTGTGACGCGCGCAGGGAAACTTTATTCAGCGAAGCCACCTGCCGCGTCCTATGGAGGAGAAAACCCCTAAGAGCGGCCGCAGGCCGCCACGCAGAAAAACTTTATAATGCAAGGATTTTCAATATTGTTGCAGTTAAATTAATAGGTTAAAGTTTACTTATCGGGCACACCTCAAAAAAAAAATTGGACACTATCTGGAATAAAAAAAGAAAATTTTTTTATTATGTGACGTTAAGGGCGCTAAGGCCCCTGGAGCCCCCCAGGGGGCTATAACCTAAATTACCCCCCCCAACAAAAAAAAATATGAAAAAAATACTATTCGATCAGAAATTAAAAAAAAAATAAAAAATTATTAGGCGTTTTTGGGGCCTGGGACCCGCTAGGAGCAAAAAACAGGGACATGTACAAACATATAAGTATGGATACTCAAATGAAAGAAAATCTCCTCATGGTTTCAAAAATGTATTTTTTTTCAAGATCCGACAAACGTGGCCCAAACCAGAGCCATTTTAGTAAAATTTAGACCCTTTAGGCTTGGCCCAAAAATAGTAAACATTTTCCGTATATAAAAACAGTGCTCAAATGAAGGAAAATGGAAAAAATACAAAATTATGAGGCTTTTTTGGGGCTGGGCCCCTGGGAACCGCTAGGAGCAAAAACCAGGGCATGTATTTTGAAGTTTCTTTTGTGTCGCACGCAGAAAAAACTTTATTTCGCGAAGCCACCTGCCGCGTTCTACGGAGGAAAAAAACCCGGCCGTAGGCCGGTCACGCAGAAAAACTTTGCTCAGCAGAAATATATAATTTGCCATTTTGGCCATTATATATTTTTTATTTTATTTTTTCTGATTTTATTGCATTTTTTATTTGGTAATTTTGGGTAATTTTGGTTTTACCCCCCTGGGGGGCTTCAGGGGCCTCCCCGCCCTTAACGTCACATAACAAAAAAATTTTCTTTTTTATTCCAGATAGAATTATACATTTTTTTTGGTGGGGGGGGGGGGTAATTTAGGTTTTTCCCCCCTGGGGGGCTCCAGGGGCCTTAGCGCCCTTAACGTCACATAAAAAAAAAAATTGTTTTATTCCAGATGGGGTCCAATTTTTTTTTTTTTTTTTTGAGGTGTGCCCGATAAAGTAAATTTTTGCTAATTAATATTTGCAAAAATAAACAAACAAATTTTCTTTTTTATTCCGGAGGGAGTCATTTTTTTTTTCATTAACATTTGCATTTTTTTTTTACCCCCATTTGGGGGTTTA
>CM037852.1:53977448-54146072 GCA_021234595.1 Delia radicum
ACTGCAATAGTCAGCTTAAACAGATTTGCAACGACAGCGGCATACTACACCAAACGTCAGCACCATACAGCCCCCAGCAAAATGGAAAGGCTGAACGTACAAATAGAACCTTAGTTGAAAAAGCACGATCGATGCTATATGACGCTAATTTAAAGAAAATGTATTGGCGGAAGCTACAAGCACTGCAGCGTACTTATTAAACGTAACTCCTAAAAAAGGTTTGAATGAAAAAATCCCCGGAGGAATTTTGGAGTGGTAAACAACCAAATCTAAAACATTTACGTGTTTTTGGCTGTGTTTCAATGGTGATGATACCAAAAAACTTAGAAAAAGTGGGATTTCGAAATCGAAAAAGTGCATAATGGTTGGGTATTGCACAAATTCTAAGGCCTACAGGCATATGATCCAGAAGCTAGAAGAGGTACACAAAGTCGCAACGTCGTTTTATTGAAAACGAAATGTATTTTCCAAAGTCAGGTGTTAGTGAAAACACTACCCCAACTTTACAACAACCACAAAGATGATCCGAATTAGTGAGGATATTGATAAACGAAAATTCAGATCTTATTGATAATCGTATTGAATCAGATTTTTGAATCTGGCAGAAAGCAGCGCTGATGACAATGATGAAGAAGAACAGGAGCAAAATTATGAAGCCAGTGTAGATGAAACTCCTCGCCGTTCATCAAGAATTAGAAAACCGAACAAATGGATGATTATATAACATATCTAACATACGGTAACACTGAAGATCCCATAGATTTTCAGATGCTTTAAATAGTGATGAAAAGAACATTGGATAGAAGCGATTCAAAGTGAGCATAATTCTCTATTGGAAAACAACACATGGAGCATAGTAGGTAATGAAAATAATCTTAAAAAATTAACAACACCAAATGGATTTTTAAAAAAAGAAAAACGATGAAGTATTGTAAAATACAAAGCACGGTTAGTTTGCTAGAGTTGTGCTCAGCGAAGCGGCATTGATTATCGGAAAACGTATTCACCAGTGATGAGGTATAATACTTTACGTTATTTACTATCACTTGCTTTAGAATTTGATTTGAAAATCAATCATTTAGATGTTTGTACTGCCTTCCTTCAAGGAAAACTTGAAGACGAATATACATTGAAACCCCTGAGGGCATATCAGTTCCAAAGGGTCATATTTTGCGATTGAATAAACCATTGTATGTTTTTGAAGCAAGCGTCTAGAATGTGGAATCAACGGTTAAGTGAAAAATTGAAAACTTTAGGTATGAGGCAGCTAAAAACGATCAATGTGTATACTGATTAATGAAAACAGCGAAAATGTTATAATTGTCGCAGTGTATGTGACGATATGATCGTTTATGGAATAACGAAAATACAAAAAATTCATTGATTAAAAGCTTAAAAGAAGAATTTAAGATGAAGGACCTTGGTCCAGCAAAATCTTTCTCGAATGAGAATCAACTACAATTTTGGGAAAAATTTAACAATTGATCAATCAGCTTATATACAGAAGATGTTGGAACGTTTTGAAATGGTTTCCTGCAATCCGGTTTTAACACCAATGGATCCGAACGTACAATTTAACAAAAACAACAATGATAAAGCAGAAGCAAACAAATTGAAAAAGAGAAGCATCCATACCAGGAACTTATTGGCAGTCTACTTTTTGCGGCTCAGGTCACCAGGCCTGACATCAGCTATGCAGTAAATCTACTTAGTCGTTTTAACAACAGTTACGAAAACCAACATTGGACAGCAGCAAAAAGAGTTTTACGGTACTTAAAGGGTACAATTAACTACAATTAACTTTTGAAAAGAAGATGAATTTTGAAACTGTATGTTTCTCTGATGCTGATTACGCAGCTGATACAGAAGAGAGAAAATCTGTCAGCGGGTACGTATTGATCAAAAAGGGGCGGAGCAATAGCATGGGGTTCCAAGAAGCAACAAACAACAGCACTCTCAACTTGTGAATCAGAGTATATGGCGACGGGCGTGGCGGTTCAGGAGATGCTTTGGTTAAGAGGACTAGAAGAAGAGCTAATGCAGAGTCAACTAACAGCCACCACATTGTTTTGCGATAATCAAAGTGCAATTCAACTCGCGTTAAATGAGTCTATCACCCTAAGACTAAACATATCGATGTAAGACATCACTTCATTAGGGACAACATCCTTAAAAAATATATAGCCTTGAAATTTATAAGTTCTGATGAGATGGTAGCGGATATTCTGACAAAACCCCTCACGAGTACTAAGCTGGAAAAATTATAGATGACATAGGCTTAAAGTAGATATAAATGAAATTTAAGTGAGGATGTTGAAAATGTAAAATTAATTATATAGTTAGCAACACTTTTTATTATTAATTTATATGATCTGGCAACATTCAATATGTAATAAAGAAAATTTTTCCATTCTCCTTTAATCTTTAGAATAAACCACACGTGTTTTTATTTCAATTAAAGTTTATAGTTTTTCTGGACAAAGTTCAACAGAAAGTACTTACCGTCCACTGGTATGGGTTGCCATTAAAATGCCATGTGATGTTTGGTTGAGGGTCTCCCTTTACTTCACGTAGTATGGTAGCATTTTGACCTTCTCTCACTGGTAAGATGGTAGTATTTTCAGTAAAGGGATGGTCTTTCTAAAAGCAAAAAAGAATTTGAAAGTGTTTCGATGTAATTATTAGGCTATTTTTTTGCTTACCATGCTGCACAGAAAATATTTATTGTTTTTTTTGCCACATGCCGTGTCTTCACAAGCCCAATTGCCTTTATCGGTCGAGGATATGTGCAAACAAAATAATTTTAGTTCCACTGCAAAGTACAGAATAAAGGAAACAAAGGAGAATAAAGAAAAGTACCAAATTAAGTCGATGTTAAAGCATGAATGGAAAAGTGTTGCCAACCCTTTAATGCTGCCAGATGGTAAGATTTAGAATACCTTAACACTGGTACGCCGAGTAGAGACATGTATGACCCCAGGTATTTAAAGCTTTTGATTACGGTTCCCTCCCATCCTTTTTGAAGGGTTTAATGCAGGATGGTTGGGTTTGTCATGTTCGGTTCTTATGGGGTTAAGGGTGCATTCTAATGCAACTGTGGTAAAAGAAGAAGAAGAATTTAGACAAAGGTTTGCATTAGAATGCAACCTTAAAACTGCTAGAATGGGGTTTGACAGACAGCCAGAGGGGGCCGGAAGTGAAGAGAAAGAAGAAGAAAAGTCTTTTCCTTTTTTGAAGTTGCTCTAGGTCAGACAAGTGGTGTCAGGAGATTTCAACAAGAACAACACCAACAACCGCAACCATTGAATTTTATGAAAGTTTTATAAAAAAAATAATATTGTTTTTATTTAAAAAGAAAAAAAAGAGAACATTTGAAAATAAAAAAACACGTTTAAAATAATAAAGAAAAAAAAAAGAAAGCACAGTCAAAGAACCGGAAACGCATCATCCACCACCTCTGTCTGGGCCCAACGTTGGAGGAGCAGCAATAGCACCGCCACGCCTGGGGTGCTAAGGTAGTACTTTAAGGTTTAAGGACAGTAGAATGATTACCCTGACGACTAAAGACGGACCGGACGGAATCTATAATAAAAAAAGAAAAGAAAATAAAGAAATTTAAATTAAAATATAAAAAAAAGGAATTAAGATTTATTTGCTAGGTAGGGTTAGCAGTGCGGGAATTTATTTAAGGAAAAAAACCCCGGATATAATAAACGGGCTACAGGATCGTAGGGTTGAGCTCAGGCCTATAGGTTTCTGTTTCGTTATTTAAGGGATGAATTGCCCCCGTATATACCGATGTTTCCCCTAGCCTAGGATTTAAAAAAAGGAAAACTTTAATAAATTTTAACAAATAAAATATTTTAATTAAAATTTTTTTTAAATGATAAATAATTAAATAAAAGAAAATAAAATACTGATGTACTTACCTCGGACTATTGACGGACAGACAAGCCTTAAAGAGTACCAGTGAAAAACGCCAAACCTCCCACCAGCTCATTATACATAAGCTGGGCTGCAGTATACTGAAATATTACCTCAAAAAGTATTAAAAAGTTAGATTTGTTTATTGTTATAAAAAAAAAGAAAACATAATTCATTTTTTTTTTTATTTTAGTAAAAACTATATCAGGAAAAAAAGATATACAAGCTGAATTAGATAGAACGTACCGGCTGGATTAGAAATTTACCCGCTGAAAGTTAAAGTCGTGTTATTTGAAGCATACTAAAATTAACAGAAGATTTGTTTGAATAGCTAAAACTTTCGTGTCAAACTAGAGTTATTAAATAACGAATTTTATCTTAATCTCTTTGCTATCTTGTTTTCTTTTAAAATTCACATGAATTTTTAATAAAGTTAATCCCGTTTTATAACGTGTTAAAGAAAAAAAGGATGAAATTATTCGTTATTATTTGAAGAATTATGATTTTAATATAATCATGGAATAAATTATTAAAAGGTAAGTGAGTTAGGAAGACTGTAGTGGACGTTAGGGGCTTTCTAATAAGTTGGACCACAGATTGCCATGGAAGAGGGGTGGGCAGGTCAGGCAGCAAATACCATCATAGCTGCCGGCCAAAGAAAACCATGCGAGAGAAACCTGAAAGAAAAAAAAGAAATGTACGTATTAAGAAGGACAGGGAACATTTAGTTTATTTTTGGTTGGCTTACCCCGGTATAGCTATTGATCGTTATTAATTTATATTTATTTTATTTTTTTTGCTTCAGTGGCTTGTGGCTGTTTTATTGGTGAACCCCGCACTCTACCGACTCTGGTCTGGCATCACCACCTTTTTCTGCATTGCCAATATAATATGCCACTGGGACGTAAGAGTCCCGAAAGCCATTGACAATTTGGGGGTTTAAAATGGCTGTGGTTGCCGCCCTGGTTCACTTATCCAAAAAATAATACTATTTTTGGAATCGGGAGAAAATTTCCTTTGATTTGAATAACCCATACTTGTATATTCGGTGGTGTATCAGTTTTTAGGGCCTGGGGGCCCCGGCCCCCTTAACTCCAGAACAAAAAAAATTTTTTTTTTTATTCCGGAGGGGGTCATATTTTTTTTTTCGTCACTCCCCATAAACTGCACTTTTGCCAAACCAATTAAGATTGTCAGCTATTAAATGATTGTTAGAGCAACCATCACATTTTACGATTACAACTCCTTTTCGGTAAGCCACTTTAGAATAGGGTCGCCAGACGTACTTTTTCCCCAGTACGCGTACTTTTTTTTAGTCAATGTACTGTTTTCTGCATAACCCCTAAAAAAGTACGCTAAAGTACTTTTTTTGCCTTTTGTACTTTTATTTGTACTTTTTTCCCTGTTAAGTATCTTTAGTAACATTTTTTTTTTCAGTGCAGAAAGATTCACACAGTTAGAAGCGCCCTGTTAAAATGTCTTTACAACCTGAACACATTTGTGGCGACTAACAGAAGTATTTTATCGTGTTTTTATATGAGAAGCAAAAAATCGCCAGTCGTGACGACTTTTCTTCTTTATATTAATCAATAGTCAGTCGCCAGCATTGTGATGAATCTCTTAATCACAACAAATCGTAAATATTTTGGAATTTGTATGTTTATTTTTTCTATACCACATTCAAATGCGGCAACTGAGAAAGTAAAGAAACACGCTTTTAATTCAAAATTTAGAGAGTGAACTGACAATTAGAACTAATATTGAATTTACATGTGTACAGTTTTTTAATTTTTTAAAAACTGAAAATGGCAAAAATGGAATTGTTAATTGTTAAAGGATGATAAATATTTATAAATTATTGAATTATTTAAAAAAGAAATAAAATATAATTATTTAATAATTATATAAACGAACCAAACCGAAATGTTCAACAAAAAAGTGATATTTAGTATTAAACATATTAATATAATCTTGTTCATTTTTATATTCTTTACTGAAGTATATGTTATTTTTTGTTATGTTATTTAATGAATTTAAGGACGTTTTCAATAAAAATACAAATGTACTTTTTTTTTGTTAATTGTACTGCTTTTTTTTCTTTGATGTACTTTTTTTGCCAATTCAATATCTGGCTACCCTACTTTAGAAATAGTTTTTATATTTCTTGTACAGCAAACTTTGCAAGTAAATATTAGTTGAAGTTTTATTTCTAATTCTCCTAGTCGAATCTTTGAATGTAATTTGCTTGTCCTCTCTTTCAAATGCAACTTGCTCACTGTTTGAAAAGTTGATCCTTGAGTAAAAGTTCTAAAATATTGAAATTGTTTGCTGCTGTTAGTGACCAAATCCTTTAAGAAATAGCTTAAGAAACCCTTATTGGGTTTGTTATTGCAATAATTTTTTGTTAGAAAAGTTGCAATTTTATTACACTTTTTGTCTATGTACAGTAACATTTTTGAAAAAATTCGTAAAACATGAATAGTGCTTAATAATTGTCAAACGAGCGACCCAGTTTACAACACGCAAATCAGGGTATCAATTATGTATCTGTTTTACGTCACACGACAATGAAATGACACCTTAATCATTCTCGTTTTAACAGCTAAATTTAAAACTCTTTGTTGCATCCGTTTCGTATGACATTTCTAAACTATTAGATGAATAAACAGAATTAGTTCCATAACCGAAACGATAATGATCTAGGTGTCATTTCATTGTCGTGTGTCGTAAAAAAGATACATAATTGATACCCAGACACAAAACTCTTTATTCCAAAAAACAACATTATATGCTTAATATTCCCGTATAGTTGAGTTGTGTCGTTCATGAACGAACTAGTTCAATTGAACGACTCACTCAATTGAACGATATGATTCGTTCATCAATATTCGATCGTGTCTATCAATCGTTCATTTCGTTCGTTTTATTTAATGAACAATTGCATCTCTATTCAATCAAATTGCTTGCAAGAGCAATTATTTTTTTTTAGAATATAGTGATAATATTGTTTCAAATTAGGAAAAACAAATAAAGCCAACAAAATAAATAATTTTTGTTAGAAAAGTTGCAATTTTATTACACTTTTTGTCTATGTACAGTAACATTTTTGAAAAAATTCGTAAAACATGAATAGTGCTTAATAATTGTCAAACGAGCGACCCAGTTTACAACACGCAAATCAGGGTATCAATTATGTATCTGTTTTACGGTCACACGACAATGAAATGACACCTTAATCATTCTCGTTTTAACAGCTAAATTTAAAACTCTTTGTTGCATCCGTTTCGTATGACATTTCTAAACTATTAGATGAATAAACAGAATTAGTTCCATAACCGAAACGATAATGATCTAGGTGTCATTTCATTGTCGTGTGTCGTAAAAACGATACATAATTGATACCCAGACACAAGTCAAAGCATAAAAGAACGATTTTAACGAACTACATAGTTAAGTGACCCCCACAAAGGTGGCAACATAGATTATATGTCTCCGGTCACCTTTTATTTGCTGACATTTGTCAGTACGAAGAAGAAGAAGATAGTTGACTGATTCGAATTGAATGATTAATCCCAACTCTACCATGTAGCTTGTAGCAAGGATGATAAATGCGATTTAAATGTCGACACTCATAATTATTTGGTGCTATTAAACAAAACTTAAATTATAATGATACGTGAGGTTGTTTGAAATCTCGAGTTTTTTTCGGGACTATGGTATTTGTTTATGTTAACAAAAAATTCAGTAACCCGAATAAAACCATGGAATTGGCAACAAATTCGATTGTAAGAACGAATATGATTTTTCCATGCACGTTTAGCAGAGAAATTTCGGTAATTTTGATGGTAAAAATGTTCTGAGAGCTAGTTATCTTCGGTAATCTACACGCAGAAAAAAATGTGTATCATTTACAAAAATTAGAGAAATAGCTTACAAAGTTTCGTGGTAATTATACAACTAAATAAAATTATGGACCCTTTTGTCAAAACGCTTAGGTAAATGTTCAATATATAATATTGCAACATTTTCCAGGTTCATTAAACTACTTATTTTTGTAAATATATATATATATATATATCCTTTATATCTCAAATAATATTTTTATTCAAGTTAATAATTTATTTAACAACAAATAACACTTTTTATAAATATACTTTAAAGCAAATATAAGTACCTAATGTTACCAGTTAACCATGTTACGATGTCCAGCGTCATGAGAAATTTCCAAATTCTGCGTCTCAATAAGTCCTATATATTGTGTCTGAAAAAAAACAATACAATTATACGCTGAAAAAACTGCTGTGTTTTTATAAAAGCCTTTACTTGCAAAATTTACTTAATGTTGAAATAACGGCGACAATGTTGGGGTAATATGCTAAACTGCGTTTTTGTTAAATTTCACAAGTTGTATTTTTTGGCAATTTATTCAAGTTTATGCTTTGTAAAATTTACATTGATCTTTAATACAAAACATGCTATGTAAAATTTACATTAATGAAATTTGGAAAATAAAATAAGTATATTTTTCAAAAAAAATTATAAATTATAAAAACACTTGTAATTTAGTTTGACATGCACAAATTATTCTGGCAATATTAATTAGATATGGTAATATCTGACATAAAAGCATAATGGTTACTGAGTTTATTAATAATTTTATTTATGATGCAATTTAATTAAATAAAAAGAATATAAAATTGGCTGTGAAAACTAAAATTTATAAAGAATATCATAATAATAATACAAAAATCAAAGTACTAATTGTATTGTTTTATTTTCAATCACAATATGTTGGATTTATCACGACGCAGAATTTGGAAACATCTCTATACGTTGGGCATCGCACAGTGGGATAAATCACAAAATTTATGGAAATAATTCGGCCATTTGTTAACTTGTTGTCCGATTGCAATGAATTTTGGAACATGCATAAAAGACATAAAATGGAGTTTAAGTTTTGATTTTGAACCTTCCAGACCCTTTGGGACGGCAAAATGGCTGCCCAAAGTTGGGTACTTTTTTCATAAAAAATTTTGAGTGTTTGCCATTTTTTTGTTTCTCATCCGATTTTCAAAAAATTAACATATTAGTAATCTTCTTGTTACCTCCAATAGTTTCCGAGATATTCCGATTTGAAAATGTAAAATACCAAATTTTGTCCGACTCAGGTCCAAAGTTTTTCGAATATCGAGAGAAAATTTTGACCAATTTTCGTTTTAAAATAACGGTTATTTAGCCAGTAAAATTCTTGATTGAATAAAAAATAAATTAGTTCAATATCTTGTTTCAGTCAAAAATTAAAAAAAAAAAGTAAATTTTGGCGATATTTTCCCCAAAAAGCACCAAACTTATCGTTCCAGACAAATATTTTTCTTCTGAACATATAAAGTATGTATGCTTTTCTGGAAGGTCTTTTTATATAAATGCGAGTTGTGGTAAAAAAAAAATTTGATTTGTAAATACTTTTCCCCCATCCGCTTAAAAAGTTGCCATATTTTTGAGGTAAATATCAACTTTAACTCACAGTTAAAATTTGTGCACGCCTCTAATTGGGTAGTGGAAACCGGTTTTAGATACTCCACCAGATACCTAATGTAGTGTGTAAGTCATTTCCAATCCCCGCTTTAAATGACGACATGTCAGCAAAAAACGAAAAAAAATCCCATTTTTGGAATTTTTTTTTTATTTTTAGGAATTGTGGGATTGTTTTCAGAAAATCATAAATTCTGACATTTGTTTCGATTTGTTGACCTTAAAGTCTAGTTAAATCCAAAAAATCATTGGATTATGTCTATTAATAAATATTTTATTGAATAGTAAAAATTTTCATTTAAGCAAAAACTGAAATTTTTACATTCATATTTGGATTACCCAAGTTTTTGTTTTACCAAGATGGCTAATTCAACCTTTTTAAAAAAAAAATCGCAATCTACAGGTAATTTTCTTTTCAACGATACCAAACAGTATGTTATGTTCATAACTTCTAAACAGAAAATCTTCAAATGTTAGCCCTTATTCATATATTTCTTCTAATGTGTCCTCGTATTCACATCTTACATAATTGGGTCAGGTAAAAAGGGTCTTATGATGTTCTTCATTAATGAAAAAAAAGACAAACAAATTAGGCTGTTTCTTTATTTAATACAAAATAATCGGACACATCATTATTTATATCTAACAGATAAAGCAAATCTTTTAATTCTTCATTATTTACAGATGCCAATGTGTTATAAGAAATCCATCGTTTTCTCATTGACGACAGGACGGGATCGGAAGACAGTAATAGGTTATTGAAAATATCTTCGTTCTGTGATTGCCTTGAACATTTTCTGGAACTGAACAATTGGGCATGTTTGAAATCTAAATTCCTTGCTTCCTGAGCTTCTTATGTTAGTTCACCTAGAGGAAGAATGTTTGATTCAATGATGATTTTTCCATGGCACAATACCTTATGAACTGTTGGTGTCATTTCTTTCCTGGGATATAATGACAATAGAAGTTTTGTTATTTCGCCGGTATATACTCCAAATTTTGAGGAATTTAGTTTATGTTTACTATTAATTGCCATTAACATGATGTTGATCTTTCGAAGCAACTCCTTGTCAATTCCTGTTATCATTGAAGTAATTTCAAAATCTCTTAAAAACTTCTAGTGTATTGCCATCGTTTATACTTCCGCAACTAGGAAGTGGTTTATCTATGTTTAAGCCTGTCTGCCTTTTAAAGTCTTCTTGTATCCTCCTTTTTTCATCTGCCCTCATTTTTGACATTTCTTCGTTGTTTCTTACTGATTTTGTTTCATTTCCTGCTATGCTTTTATACTTTAAATCATATGCTATGTGTAAGAAGTGTTCCATGAACCGAATGCGGGCATGTAAGGGGGATATGCCAAAACCCAATACTTTTTATTAATAGTCCTTTCTTTGGAAACATTTGAAAACTGTGATTTCTTTTCATTGCATATAGTGCATTCCCAAGTTGAGAGCGTGTCTGTTATGGCATTGCAAACCTTTCCATCGATCATTGTAAGGCTCAAATCAAAAGATATATTAAACTTGTAATCACCAATCTCAATACAAATTGGCTCCAAAGAACATTTTCTCCTTCTATATAATTCACCAAATTATTAGTAGTAGAGTTTGACTCTTTTGTATACTCGAAACCAATGGGTCTGCAAAAAGCTTTGGATCCAGGTGCTGAATTGATGCATACATCATCGAAAGCATTACTTGTTCAAACTAACGATGACATGAATACGCTCTTATATTCTGATTTGTTTTAGCCTTCGGAAGCATGTTTGTATTCAGGAAGGGCTGATAAGCCATCGTAATTATTGACTATTTCCAGCTGATCTCTAGAAAAGTCAGAAACAATCCTAGATGCTGTGTTTTCGAGCAGAGTAGACAATTCAATGCAAGCTTCATGTTCATTAACAGCAATAGGTTTTTATAAGATACTATCCTTCTTATCCTTTATTGCGTTATATGAGGGCAGAATTTTGTGTCCTTTATCAATCAAAGCCTTTCTCAAAATAAGATATTTATTTTTGCTTAGCCAACTTAAGAACAATGGCTTCTTATTCTGTAAAATCTGTATCCGATGAAGGGGTGGGGATGCTTTTAACAATGCTTTTAAGCCATTTTGGTGATGCAGTTGGAAGAACATCTGCGATTTGCAACGCCTCTTTAGGGCGATTTTCTTTTTTTAACATTTCCTTAAACGTGTCAGAAACTTCCGTATTTGAATGCGTAGAAAGAGTAATCGATGTTCTTTTTTTTTAGATTTTGCACACAAATCATTATAATTCTTACAGGGTGCACCAACAGCAGAAAAATTTATCTCCAGGCTATCATTCATCCACTTATAATATTTTGTTTTAAATTTCAGAATAGAGCCGGAAACGGACTGCATTTTTTATCAAATAATTTAATAAAATTGTCAATTTTAGATATTTCTGCAGTGTCCAATTTAGTGTGATGTGAAGATTCAATTGATGCAACTACAACGTTAACCTTTTCAAATCTCTGTAGTTTTGAGTTGTCCCACAAAGTTAAGCACAATGCTTCATGATTTACTGTTATTACCATGATTGACGAGTTTTTTATGAACTTAAAACTAAACCTTATACAAATATTAGGTACAAATATTAGCTATCATAACCCAGGTAACTGGACATTAAGGTGGTTCGGTCGCCATACAAAAAAAAAAAGTTGTGACAGTCACCCCCTAGGATTTAAGATAATTTAAAGACGATCCAAAAAAAATTTTTTTTTAATTTTTGCCACGCCCCTAGATACCGCCCTTTTGGTTTTTTATGTATTGTGTCTTCGTTTGAAGTCCGATTGTAACGTTTGGTATGTCATTGCTCATGGATTGATCAGGCCTACATTTTCATAGATAATCATTTTTGACTCCGACGTCAAATTCTAGTTGTGAATTGCAATATCTCGATTCCTACCCACCCTAACGCCAATTTTTTTTTAATACTAAAAAAGCGATTTATTTATCTTTTGATTTCAAATTCATGTATCTTTTGATTTCAAAGTACACACTTTTATTCATATTCAAAAAAGTTAGAAGGTTTTAAAAAATTAAAAATTATGTAGTCAAAAAATAAAAAAGTAATAAATTAAAAAAAAAAAATTTAAGATGATTGTATGTCACACAATACATCTCTTCTCATTAAATTTGAACGCTGAAGATAAAAATGTGAAAAAAGTTAAATCGCCTTGACAGTTTTTCAGACATGGCAACTCTGATTTTGCAAATTTTGCGATTTCCACCTTGCTTTTTCTTTAAGATTTTAAATGTCTTATATACTTATTTTTATTGAGTTGGTAACATAAGAACTAAACAATGCATCTTTACGAACATAAATTCTGGCGAGAATTAAGGATACTATACTGTTCGCGGCTTCTGATTTTAGAAAATATATAGCCCATGCGCCTTTCATCCGTTACCTTATTTGCAGATTCACTAACAACACCCACAAACCGTTCAGTGTTTTGAGAGTGGCACAGAAATTCTAAAAAAGAAAATGTTTTTTATTTTTTAAGTTAGTTTGTTTTAAATTATATCTACCTGGTATATTAATTATTTCATAAGATGAGTTTTGGTACTGTATTAGTTGCTCATCCGAAAAAAAATTTAGACATGGTGGCTCAGTTATTTGCAGATTGTCCCACTTTATCATTTCTGTATAATCTTTGCAATTAAAATTTATTTCTCCTTTTGGAGTGCGGAACTCTCGAACCCTTACGGGTGAATCATCTCTAGCAATTCGTATTAATTCATAACCCTGAAATCGTACTGTTGGATCCGGATCTGTGATCATTGCCAGTAGAATATTTTCGGGATGTAAGTAGTAACTATTGTGTTCAATTGTCGGACGTATTATCTCTTGAATATTTAATGGCAATTGTCGAATCCAAAGTAAATACTTAAACATATGGCGGCTTCCGTGTATGGAATGCGGTTGGCTCTTCACAAGAAACCAGAAAGGTGTATAAACTTTAACGACGAACGTCACTAACTTTCGTAAACTGTCTGAAGGCCGACTCTTGGACACATAAAGCCTAAGTAACCGAGATGCTGTTGTTAACCACCGCGCTGTACTTACAGGGCCGGGATTTTGGGAAGCTAGTCCACTATCGCAGGAACCGTTGTTTATGGCTACAACCATACGAAAGAGGTAGAGCTGGTCGTCACGGATGTTCCAATCGGCCACATTGTTTGGCATATCTCCCATAGAAATTGGCTCAAAACCACTAACGACCTGTAAAGAAGTTCTTAATTTTTTTAATGATATATTTTGTAGGGTGGAGTGAAAAAAAAAATTTTGGTTTTTTTTTTCACTCCACCCTAATATTTAGCGGAGCAAACCTACAGGATATCGGTTGCATTCCAGCAGTTCAGTTCCAAATTGGCTAGTCCAAATTCCTGGACCAGTTTGCTTTCCTATTAAATTGGTCAGCAAGCTTTTGAGTGGCAGCTCATTGAAGTGAAATAGGCAGACGTTCCATTGTAATGGTCGTTGCAGGTATCTTTCCATGCACGCGTTTACTCCTGTTTTGTAACCTGTGTTTACAGCCGTTCCATCGCAATTTAATGCAACTAAATAATTCAGCGAATAGCCTTCTGAATTCAAAAAGTTTACGATAGCCTTTTGTATCTCTAACCCTGTACCTGATGCTGGAGTAGTAAATCCGACGAATTTGGATTCTGGTTCTTTCACAATTGTAATATGTTCTTCAGTTGTTCTGTAGAGACGTGCTTGATGAGATGTCTGTTTTTTTAACGTTTTATCTTTTTTTCCATCATAAGAGATACATTTTAATACAGCATCACTGGTAGATGCGGTTTTTGCCTCTTCTCTAAATTTAGCTCGCTCTCTCCGAATTTTGTTTTTGTCAATAATAAGGTCATCCAGGTATTTTAATACCCTCTCACTTATGTCTCCGTAATCATTGTTTGCTTTTGTAGCAATTGAAATTTTCAAATCCTTTATTAGTGTTGTTGCAAGTAATGATCCATAACGATCGGACGTTCCAGTACGATCCAATGCTAAAGCATAATTTTGCAGGCATATATCCGAAACTTTCAGCTGCCGATCGTTTGGGGAAATGTCATTATTTTCATCATCAAAACCATTTTCTTCGCTTGAAGAAGGTGCGTATGAAAATGTAAACGAAGACTCATCTTCGGCAGTACTTGAAACTTGGTCGACCATGTCAATGTCTATATTATCAAATATTGTACTATTAAAGGTCAAAAGTCTTGGGCCACTCTGGTCAATAAAGAAGTTTATTTGGTCTGTAGGGATCTTATTAGCTTCGGGGCAACTACATTCTAAATTATCGATAATGTTGCACTTGCATTTGGCAATTCGGAATAACTTATTCCAATCATCCTTCACATATTTACATGGTTTTTTTATGATTTTATAGTATAACTCTATAAGGCTTACCAATGATTTTCTTATTGTTGTTTTACTTACAATTGGAATGTTTGAACGTTTCCATAACTCACAAAGCATCTTTATTACCACTTGTATGTAACGCGATAAACATTCATTTTTTAAAATACCGTTTGTTTTTAAATGTAAGAAATATTCAATAACGTTGCGATTTGTTGGTAATTTTTTTTTCAATTTCACACGGTTTAAAATGCATATTGTTTAGATTTTTAAGTGTTTTCCTTTTTTATATTTAAGATTTTTATAAAATTTCTTTATATAGACACGATGACGAATCGTATAAACTTATTATTTATTCACTTTTTTCAACAAATAACCGAGAAACGATTTAATGAAAGAAATTTTCATTAAAGATGACATTTAAAACAAAACACACTTCAGATAAATTTTAAAAACAAATGAGACCAAATAATAGAAAAACGTTATTTTCGCAAAAACTGAGCCGCCATGTCTCAAAAACCGTTATATTAAATATTTTTTCACATATTCGCCTAAATCATATCACATTTAACAAGAAAAGATGTAATGTGAGACAAATATCACATTTAACAAGAAAAGATGTAATGTGAGAAAAATAATCACAATAAAATTTCTTTATACATTTAATTTTTTTTTTGGATTTTTTGTCTTCATTTTTTTGATTTTTAAATCTTTGTAACTCGTTTGTTTGTGGTCAAAAGTGTGCATTTTAAGTGTCAAAGTTACATAAAATTAAAATGTCTTTCTTTACTGTGTAAAAAAATTTGGCGTTAGGGTGGGTAGAAATCGAGAAATTGAAAGTCACAAATTAAATTTGACGTCAGAGTCAAAAGTGATCAACTAAAAAAATGTAGGACTGATCAAATCATGAACAACGATATGCTAAACGTTACAATCGGACTTCAAATGAAGCCACAGTATGTAAAAAAAACAAAAGGGCGGTATCCAGGGGCGTGGCAAAAAAATAAAAAAAATTTTTTTGGAATCGCCTTGAGTTTATCTTTAATCCTAGGGGGTGACTGGGTCAACTTTTTTTTCGAACGACCCTACTGGACATTCAAATACTAAGGCCCATAAAATATAAAAAGAGAGGGTATATTTAAAATAGCACTCATAAAACACGTATCTTTGTGTGGGCCCACAAAACCTTCAATATCATTAATGAAGAACATCATAAAACCCTTTTTACCTGACCCAATTATGTAAGATGTGAATACGAGGACACATTAGAAGAAATATATGAATAAGGGCTAACATTTGAAGATTTTCTGTTTAGAAGTTATGAACATAACATACCAGTGTTTGGTATCGTTGAAAAGAAAATTACCTGTAGATTGCGATTTTTTTAAAAAAAGGTTGAATTTAGCCATCTTGGGTAATCCAAATATGAAGGTAAAAATTTCAGTTTTTGCTTAAATGAAAATTTTTACTATTCAATAAAATATTTATTAATAGACATAATCCAATCATTTTTTGGATTTAACTAGACTTTAAGGTCAACAAATCGAAATAAATGTCAGAATTTATGATTTTCTGAAAACAATCCCACAATTCCTAAAAATAAAAAAAATTCCGAAAATGGGATTTTTTTCGTTTTTTGATGCCATGTCGTCATTTAAAGCGGGGATTGGAAACGACTTACACACTACATTAGGTATCTGGTGGAGTATCTAAAACCGGTTTCCACTACCCAATTAGAGGCGTGCACAAATTTTAACTGTGAGTTAAAGTTGATATTTACCTCAAAAATATGGCAACTTTTTAAGCGGATGGGGGAAAAGTATTTACAAATCAAATTTTTTTTTACTAAAACTCGCATTTATATAAAAAGACCTTCCAGAAAAGTATACATACTTTATATGTTCAGAAGAAAAATATTTGTCTGGAGCGATAAGAAGTTTTTTAATTTCTACTTTAAACTAATGTAATTTTGACTGAAACAAGATATTGAACTAATTTTTTTTTATTCAATCAGGAATTTTATTGGCTAAATAACCGTTATTTTAAAACGAAAATTGGTCCCAATTTTCTCCCGATATTCGAAAAACTTTGGACCTGAGTCGGACAAAATTTGGAATTTTACATTTTCAAATCGGAATATCTCGGAAACTATTGGAGGTAACCCACACATGTAAGCATGTTTTTTTGTTCATCTTTACAAGAAGATTACTTGTATGGCAAACACTCAAAATTTTTTATGAAAAAAGTACCCAACTTTGGGCAGCCATTTTGCCGCCCCCAAAGTGTGTGGAAGGTTCAAAATCAAAACTTAAACTCCGTTTTATGATTTTAATGCATGTTCCAAATTTCATTGCAATCGGACCACAAGTTAACAAATGGCCGAATTATTTCCACAAATTTTGTCATTTATCCCATTGTGCATCGTAAACACATCATGGTTAACTGCATCTAGGTATTTATATTCGTTTTTCATTTATTTTAAAAAATTTTATTTGTTGTTAAATAAATTATTAATGAAAATGAAAATTATTCAAGTTCGAGGCCATACTCTATATTTCTTTATCAGCTGTTTCATTAAAAAAAATCAACAATAACAGAAAAAATAACAAATCCGAAAAATTGTAAATGAAATGCAAAAAAAATATATATAGTATTTAAGTCTCGACGATATTTAAACCCGCGTTCATACTAAAAATGTGAATTTACGATACCCGTTTATTAGGCTATTGTTTATTTTTAATAATTTAAAAAAAAAAAAATTAGTTTTATCGAATGATAATAAAAATAACAACCGCAATCATTTTTTTTTTATTTAAGAGCGACAAAAAAAAATATTTAATAAATTAAAAAAATTTTCCTTCAATAAGACTTGATACCACGAATTTGAAAAAAACTATATATTTTAAAAATTTTAAAGAAACGAAGATTTAATTCATTTAAATTATGTATCATTAAATGTCGCTGCGAATTCATAAATAAAAACAATCCGTTAATCTTAAATTTGTTTAAATTATTTTTTTTTTCCAAATAATTAAATGTATATAAGCAAATGATGTTTTATTTTTTTATTTATAAAGTTGCCACTTTCTGGTATAAAAATTAATTTTAATTTAATTTAAATTATTATTTCATTTGCTTTCATTACTTTAAGTAAATCACTAGTAAAATAAACAAAAAACTTCTGATCACCATGTTATTAACATTGACTTAAAAGAAAGTTCAATTTATGTTAACAAAATGTTAACATTAGATTAAGCTTTGTTTACGCAAAGCTTTAACTCTGTTATCAAAAGTTAACAGAGATTCAATAGAGTGAAAATAGTGATTAAAAGCTTTTATTCATTTTAAAGAACAGAAATAGAGAACAAATATTAAAATTACTTACATTCACCAGAATCCAACGATGAAAGATCTTTCATGTCTGCTAGATGATGAAGTTTGCTGTTATTTGGACGTTTGAGATGGTGGATGATTTCTAATATATTTTGTATTATATTTTAATAATTGTCCATATTTTTATAATTGTTTATAAGTTAAGTTTTAATTTTATATTAACTTCCCAAATTTTATCGCAAATAAGAAAAAAAAAATAATCGATAACACGATACCGATATTAAAAATTGAAAAAAACGATATGGTAAATTTTTAAACTAGTTTTAACTTTTTGTTTTGATCTCAATTTTTAACTAACGTCACGTTTGACGTTAGAGAGTATTTTTTTCTCACATGCGGATTGTTTTTTTAGCAAGATAAGTATTATTATTCCTTTTTGTATAAAATGTTAAATTTAGCACTAATTTTACATTCTTTTATTCTTTTAGCATTTCAGGTCAGCTCTAATTTTTTTGAAACTCTACACACACTGGGATGATTGAAGAAAATGATTGGTTAAGGCAAAATGAATAAGTAAAAGAATCTCACTTTACACTAAAACACAATTTAATTAAAAATTAATAAATTTGCTTTTTTTCAGACCAACATGGAGTTACATATTGAAATTTAATCTTGAGCAGAAAATTGAAATTTAAAATCTGTGATTATTTAAAAGTTTTGTCATATTTGATTAATTTTTTTTGTTTTTAAGTTCTTAGAATTTTTTTCTTCTTTTTTAATTTGTTCATTTGTTTGTTTTATTTTATTTTATTCTAGATAATTTTGATTTTTTTTTTCTAGCCAAATTTGTTTTATTTCTTTCAGTTTGATAACATTTGATTTTAAAGTTTTTATATTTAAGGAATTTTCTCAATTTTAACCACTTCTTAGCGACCAAATTAAATCGAATGAAAGTTTTAATAACACTGGCACTTTTGGAGTATATTTTTTTTAAGGATTTAAGGGTATTTTTAACTCATTTAAATACAATTTGCTTTGTTATAAAAGCTTGTCCATACGGATCTTTATAAAGGAATGTTTCAGGCCAATTTCCACAATGAATTTAAATTGTCCATACGGATCTTTAAATAGAGTTTTTTTGTTTATTTATTTTTTTGGCTAGTTTTTCACTTAAAAAAATATTCACAGATTTTTCTACACCTTCCTATGAACTAGGCAATTTTCACTTTTACTCTTTTTCACTAAATATGATGATTATAGATGATGGTCAAAATTGTTTTTTCCTGGATGGGAGAAAAATAAAATTTTCTCTTTCGGGTTTTCCATAAGGGTCTCCCGTTCCCTAGAGAAAAATAATTGGTTTCCGGGGTAATTCCCAAACCTGTACTATCGCTAGCTTTTCCGACGTCTGTGCCCTTATAGATATGGAATGTCTAACAGCCAACTATATGAATCGTTGTTGCTGATTATTATAGGCAATACAATACGGATTACTTCAGAAGTCGAAACCTCGAATAACTGGAAGATAATAAAATTTATTTTCCTTATAAATTTGGAAAATAAGTATGAAAAAAAATGTTTTGTAGAAAATCTTCAAAAATTTTAAATTTTTCAGAAGGAATTTTTCAATATGTTTGGTATGATCAGCAGACAAAAAAGACCACATTTCTGCAATGGCTGACCTTTTATATCCATCTTCCGTGGAAAAATTCTGGAATATTTCGGTTACCACCAATACATACTCTAAAAAAAACCCATATACATACACCTAACTAAAATGTCACCCATTTATCTATTAACACAACACTGTATTACCCTTTTTCGACTTATGATCTTGTGTCAAGCAACACAATTGACAAATAAAACAAATCCTGTTCAGTGTAAAAACAAGTAAAAACTCCGTTAAACTCAAAACTAAATATTTCAAAAAATACAAATATTAGGCTTCAAGCACCTCTACAGTTGATAGATCTATTTCGGGAATTTTCTAGGTTCCCATCATCAGAACACGTTTTGAAAGCGGTAACAATTCCATGCCAAACATTAAACATTTATATAAACTAGTTTACTCACTACATGATAACTAATAAATGAGCTTGAAGTTAAAGATTATAACCATTGATCAAAAAGTAAATTGAAAACTTGTTTGTTATGTGTAAAGTCCACCTCTGGTGGATATTCAATAAACATTTTTTGTTTTTCTCTCCATTTTTTGTTTAGTTTACAAACAACACAGGGGAAGGCAAACTATTCGGTACTTTGTCTTTTATACAAGTTTGATATAATTTTTATTAAAAATAAAAATTATGTTTTTTTTCGACCTTTAATTGTGCAATGAATATGAAAATTATTTAAGTGAAATTAATGAAGTGAATACCCACCAGAGGTGGACCTTACACATAACAAACAAGTTTTCAATTTATTTTTTGATCAATGGTTATAATCTTTAACTTCAATCTCATATATTAGTTCTCATGTAGTGAGTAAACTAGTTTATATGAATGTTTGATGTTTGGCATGGGATTGTTACCGCTTTCAAAACTTGTTCTGATGATGGGAACCTAGAAAATTCCCGAAATAGATATATCAACACATTCCTGAAAGGGTCAAAGAATAAATTTGAAAACAAAAACTCTATAGATTATTTGTTAGGACAATATCCTAATAAAGAAATATAGATTATGACCTCGAACTTGAATAATTTTCATTGCACAATTAAAGGTGGAAAAAAAACATAATTTATATTTTTAATAAAAATTATATCAAACTTGTATAAATTATTAATTTTAACAGAAAAATATTATTTGCAATATAATGGAGTATTTTTTATTTACAAAATAAATACTATCTTTATTTAACCTGGAAAACGTTTCAATATTATACAAAAGCTTCGGATTATTTACAAATATATCACTTCGAACATTTACCTAAGCGTTTTAAAAAAATTGTCGTTAATTTTATTTAGTTGTATAATTACCATGAAACTTTGTAAACTATTACTCTACTTTTTGTAAATGGTACACCTTTTTTTCTGCGTGTAGTATTTAGATTTTTGTATTTATATATAAGACATTACTTACATTCGTTATAATTTTTCGTTTTTCAGAGCCGTCGAGTGCCACCGAAAATTAATTGTCATAAGAAAACTAAAGTTTTTTGTTCTTAAATGTACCTTTTCCAACGATACCATTTGTTCAAATTATTATACCGTTTTTGCGATCATAATCCCTTTTAACAACGATGGTAAATTCGCCCTAGTCCATTCAGGTATAGATGTTGAAAATGATATCATAATTTATAAAAAAATACCTAAAAATAACTATTCACTAAATATTTCACATCATGTATTTATTTAAAATTTTAAATTAGAAATACAAAGTTTTAAACATTTTCCAATTAACATATTGGGATTATTACAAGTGTACCCGCAAAAAATAGAGATGTTGCTCAGAATCGTAAACATAAAAATATATGAGAAAATTCAAGAAAAACGTAATTTATCTTAAATTTTAGCAAAAAAAAAAACAACCCCGAAAAATTCCAAAAAATCCCGAAAACCCGGGATTAAAAAAAAAATCCCGGGATTTTTCGTTTGGCATTATCAAAAAAATTTTTCAAAAAAATTATCAACTGCTTAAAATTATTTGAATTTAACTGAAAAATTGTTAAAGTGTACTAAATATGAAGATACCAATAGAGTCCGACTGCTGATATTATTACAGGCCGATACTTTTATAAAATTTACAAAAAGTAAGATATTTATTTCCTTAAAAGCGTGGTAAGCATATTGAGCAAATTCAAGATTTTCACGCAAATTTATCTATTTTTTTTTTCAAGAAAGGTTGAGGTTAAGAAGAAAAATAAACGCTTTTCTCTTAAATTAATTATTTATTTATTAAATTAAATATTAATTTTAAATATTTGTTGTTATATATTAAAACTTTCTATCACTGAACTACATTTTTTAAACTACACATTTTTTATTACTTGAGGGTTACACGATCAAGTTTTGCCTATCAAGTTTTAATACACTCACACTTTTTTACCAATACACTCACACTTTCTAAAACGAAACGAACTTGATTCAGATTTCTCTTTCAAGTGGAGTGTATCAATTTACGTTCAAGCAAACAGCTGATTACAATTCTTTTGAAATTGTTTTTGTTTTTACTTTCACAAATATTGAAATTGCTTTCAACTTGCGTGAGTTTTAGATTGAAACCATTAAGATGAGAAAACTGTAAGGTTCCTTTATAATTTTTAAAGTAATATTTTTATTCTATATTAAAATCTTTTTTTACAGCAAAATGTGATGTTTGATCTTATGGTTTTAAAACAATACTGTCCAATCACTCGATCACCACAATCAATATGTATATTTTAGGCAGCAAAGAAACTGTTTGTGTCAGCAAAAATACAATTCCAAGAATCCATGGATATTGTTTATATTACAGTTTCTTTGTTGCCACAAAAACATTAAAAATCAAAGTATCAAGAATTTATGTATGTCGCTGATAAGCAAAACATAATAATTGTTGATTCGACACCAGACAATTGATTGTGATGAAATATATATGGGTAATGCCATTATAAGTGGTCAGAAAATATAATATAGTGTTACAGCAAAATGTGATGTACAAGGTGGAATGTATATAAATGTTAATGATATAATGATAATAAAATAATAATAGTAAAAATATACGGCTCATGCCGTAACTCCTCCCCCCTTAGAGTAGAGCGACGGCCAGAAGGATTGGGCAGGAGCGTTTGCAGGGCTGGTTGTGATGAATTGAACAATTTTCCGCTTTGGTAAAATACAGGTCAGTACCACTGTAGCGATTATGCATAACGATATCACAACATAGCCAAGGTTTTGTTTCTTCAGTGTCTGATGAGTGAATAGTTCTAATTTTTGTAGGGTTATGTTGTTTCTGGTGAAATTTGTTGTCAAGGTTGCAGTTGGAGGCGGTAACAAATAAACTTCGTCCCAAAATTTGTTTTCGTTGTCGACAAATATGGTGCCGTTGATGTCGATGGTACATTTGTCGTAGTGTAGCACACCTGTCCCTTGGATGGAAAAAGACTCATTTCTGCAAGTAAATGTAGTGTTAATAATATTCATAAAGACAATGAAATTTGGTTCTGGTTGGAAAAATGTTTCAACATTTCCAACATCGTCTAGTGGGCAATGTGCAGTTTTGTTACGCATCAAGTTACCAATACAGGTAGATCTTATGGTCTCGTCACGATATATGGATTCAAGACAATAAAACATACCTTCTATTTCTGGGCAAATTAAGTCGTAGTATTGTATCGATTTCTCATTATACGCTATATATGGTTTAGTTGATATCTGTAGAGTGTTATTTACTGGTAGTGGAATAATGCGATACAATTTATAGGGGTCATGCGAAAAAATAGGAATACGAACATTAAAGATAATATTGGTACCGTTATAATAAGCCTGAAGACCTAATAACTCATAAACATGATCTTCAGAATTTACCGATATTGACTGATTGTCAAAATAATAAAGAATTTGTTTCATTTCAACAGGATTCAAAATTTGTCTCGAAATAATATTTATTTTCGCCAATGTAATGGATTCGATTATATCCGAAACGTGAATTGAAAGTATATCGATATTATAATTAATTCGATTCAGATGTTGAATATCCGTTATTAAATCCGTATTACTTTTAATACTATTCATGTTATCGGAAATGTACTTCGCTATGCTATTCTGTTCGTTATTAATATGGGTTGTCAGGTTATCACATCTCTGCATCATTTCAAAATTCAAAGCACTAACGGTGGTCCCAACGTTATTATGACCCTTGCTGAGTTGGCGAATCTGTTCGTTAATTTTCTCCGCGTCATTTGCATCCATGTTGCCGGTTATAATTTTGACCATGGAACCTAAGCCGTTTATCAACCCACGTTTTGATCTCCTTAGAGGTACCAGAGAATATATTTTCCTTCTTAAATCTGCGAGTTTGAATTTTGTAACCTCCACTGTATCTATAGCGGTTCCGTGGTATTGAATCATATCTAAGTTGTCAGAAATTTTCTGGACGTTCCTTTCGTAGCTTTCGGTGTCTTTTATATGGATAAGGCTGTTATAACCTGTAATTATTCTAGCGGGTCCCAGTCGCAATGGTAATATTCCTGAGTTGTTAGACAGGTCTTGAATTTCCAGGCCAGTTGCTGATAGCAGCATCCTAAAAAGATAATAATCGTTTTATTATTTTTCCCTTTTCTTTTCAATCTGATAAAATGTGATCATTTTATGTGTGTTTTAATTTGTTCTTTAGTTTAGATTTATGTATCTTCTGGTTGTTCGTAGTTGTAACAGTGATTTGGTTGTCCTGCTTTATTTTCCGTTTTGAGAATCTGGGGGTTAATTTATTTCTTCGGCATTCTTTTCGAAATACAATGTTGTCAGTCTCCCAAATTTGTGGCTCATCTCTATTTTGGTTAAGTTTCTCAATCCTTTTTGATGTATCCTGCTCCATTTTTCGTTGAATTGAGGGGTATAACGTTTCTTGAAATTCGTTTAATTTCCTCAAATATTCGTGTTGATTGCTAAAAGTTAGATTTTTATTAAATTTATATGTTTTTCCATGAAATAATTCGTATGGTGTTAGTCCAGTAGCCGAATGAATGGCATTATTGTAAGTGATGATGGTTTCTAATAGAATTTCGTCGTGATCAAGGTCCAATCTGTTTTCCTTTCTCTTAGCTACAATCAGACGGTATATCTCCGTTAGAGTGGAGTGCAGTCTTTCCACTGGTGAATTGCTGCTGGACTGCTGAAAAGAAGTTATATGAAGTAGTATTTCAAACTGTGTACAAAAATCCTTGAAGATGTTACTCGTGAATTCGGTGCCTTGGACACATACGATTTTTCCGGGTATGCCAAATAGGCTCATAAAATGCTTAAGTTGTTTTAGAACTGCAACGCTAGTTCTTGCTGGGAGTGTATATGCTGCCCCAAATTTTGAAAACTTATCAATTAATGTGAGAATCTGTTTCCCATTAATTGTATAGACATCAATATGGATTATATCCAAAGGTTTATCGGGTGTCTCGGGTTTCTAGTATTTTAGTTTTGGCGGATTTCTATTATATTTTAATGTTTGACATTTCTCGCAATTATTAATTGTACGTGTAATTTTGTCCTTCATATATGGGAAATAATATTCCCTTTTAAGGTGATGAAGTGTTTCGTTTATACCCCGGTGGTTCATTCTTTCGTGATATTCTCTTATAATTTTATCCTGTTCATCGTTTTGTCTAACATCTATCAAAACTTCCATTGAACGTAGCAGTTTATAGATCCCACTGTTTGCGAAGTATTTAGAATACACTGATTGAAGCAGTCGAAAAATTTCATCAGTTGTAAATATTACTGTAAGTTTATTAGAAGGGATGAATTCATTAAATATTTCTAACATTACCTGTTCATCAAATGTTGGTTTGCGTATGACTCTCCTTTGTTTATTTCTAAATATTGTTTCTACAGTCATTGGAGATCCCGTAGCCGATTCTTCTATTACAATCTGAATATTAAATTCGTTTAAAGGTTTTTCCGAAATATATATTCCGTCATCCAGGTTTTCGTCTGCTGAGTGTATTGTTGAACCATGCGTACCTTGGACAGACTCAGAGTCGTTAAAGTTCATCTCTATAATTGGATCGTTTTCCGGTTTTTCGATTATAACTCTGCTGAGGGCGTCTGCATTCGTATTTGATTTGCCCTTTTTGTAAATTATCTGATAATCGAATTCTTCTAGTTTTAATCTCCAACGGACTAATTTTGAATTCGGCTCCTTTAGACCCATTAACCATGTCAGAGGTTTGTGATCGGTAACGATCATGAATTTCCGCCCGAATAAGTACGGCCTGAAGTATTTGGTAGCCCAGACAATTGCAAGTAATTCCTTCTCTATTGTCGAGTAATTTAGCTCGGAGTTAGAGAGAGTTCGGCTCGCATAGCAAATAGGTTTATCGTTGTTCATATTCCCTTGAGATAAAATGGCACCGAGGGCTACATTGCTGGCATCCGTAGTAAGGATGAATGGCTTCGAAAAATCCGGATACTGTAAAATAGGATCATTGATTAATAAATTCTTACACAATTCAAAAGTATCCGAGTATTGTTTTGTGATCTCGATGATACTATTTTTCTTTAATCGTTCTGTCATCGGTTTGACAAGTTTCGCAAAGTCTTTTATGAATTTACGGTAATACCCCAAGAGGCCAAGAAAAGACCTTATTTCCCTTTGGGTCTTGGGTAGAGGAAAATTCTTTATAGCAGCGATTTTGTCGGGATTAGGTTTGATTCCGGAAGTTGTCACTATATGACCCAAAAAACATATTTCCTTCCTCAGAACTTATCGATTTGGATTTTTAAATTCGAATTTCTCAATCTATCAAAAACTTCTTTAATATTACAGATATGCTCCTGTAAAGATGTCGAAAATATGATTATGTCATCAAGGTATACAAGACATATTTTACCATTCAGATTCCTGAGTACATTATCCATTACCCTTTGAAATGTAGATGGTGCGTTCTTTAGGCCGAATGGCATTCGAACGTACTCATAGTGGCCATTCTCCACAGTAAATGCTGTTTTCTGAATATCCTCGGGATTCATCTCTATCTGGTGGAATCCTGATGCTAGATCAATGGTTGAAAAATACATACACCTACCCAATTTATCAAGTATTTCAGAAATGTTAGGTATCGGGTATCTATCAGAAACTGTTTTTTCATTTAGCTTGCGGTAGTCGATAACGAGTCGCCATTTCCTTTTACCATTGATATCCATTTTTTTGGGGACTATCCAAACCGGTGAACTCCACGGTGAATAGCTTGGTTTAATAATACCTTGTTTTAACATCTCTGCGATTTGTTTATTTACTTCTCCTTTATGGATATATGGATACCTATACGATTTAACGTGTATTGGTATCTCGTCTGTTGTATTTATACTATGTTTTATTTCGTTACTAAATGACAAGTTTTCGCCTGCTCTGAAGAATATATCTTGGTATTCCTCACAAATCATAATTATTTGATGCTTTTCCTCATCATTTAGATGATCAATACGAAGTTGCTCTGCAATGTGGTTAATGGGTTGACAATTAGTGTTCTCAACATTCCAATTATTTATCTCAACTAGGTCCATAGAGTGGTATGGTTCCACTTTTAAAGGTTGGTCAATATATAGCATCTGGTTTTCATCTGAGTTGTTGACAACTTCAATGGATCCAAACCAGTCATGTGCCGTGTATATGCCCTCAGAAACGGTAAAATGCGGTGAAATGATAGTTTCATTTAGATAGATATCTCCATTTTGTATATCTACCGGTAACCTGATGATTTTCTTTGAATTGGCTGGGATCATGTGTTTTCCTGAGGTAAAGTTGGGCTTCGTGTGTAGGTCCAGGGTTGAATTTGCAGTAATAAGTTTGTAATCGACAAGATCAATTTTCGTTTGTAATTTCTTCAAAATGTCAAGGCCCAATAAGCCATCAAAATAGCTGTGAAATTTAAATATTAGGAACGTTAAATAACCATCACACTTAAATTCCTCAAATATAGGTAAAGAAACTTTTTTATCTAAAATATACTTATTCAAAATAGTAATCAGTGGAACAGGTTGACACATTTGCTGGTCTTCTATTTTAACAAACTCCGGGTTAATGAATGATGATGAGGCCCCTGTGTCGATAAGGAATCTCAATGGTCTTCCAAATGGTGATGCGATATATATGAAGAGGAGAGTCGAGCCGTGTTTGTTTGCTTCTACATATCCTGTTGATTCCAGGAGGCAGGTTGTTGAAAATTTGTTGTATCATCGATATTGCAATCATTTGCATTGTTTCGGGTCTCTGGCCCTGTGTGAACACTTCCAGTATCATAAGATTCGTGCATTTCGCAGCAATTTAAATATTGGTTTTTTTGTTTGTTGAAATTGGATGTCGATGAGGTGTTTGACTTAAAAGGTGTAAAGTTCGGATTTTTAGACTGATTTGTGAATCTGGTACTTGTTGATGGCGAGTTTCCGAAGGGTGGTTTGGAACTATACCGCGACTGCTGTGTTCCTTGGTGCCCTCCAGATGAATTATTGTTGTACGTTTTAATACCTTCCAAATTCCTTTTACGGCTTTCAGAGGGATATTCACTATAATTGTTGTAACCGCGTGGTCTGCTGTTCCCATAAGATTTTTCGCTTTCTTCTTTTAGCTGTTTAAAAACGTTAAGTTCTTTGGTACAGTACACCAGGGCTGTTGGCAAAGAATCAGGTTGCATGGCTCTTATGCTTGAGCCTAGTGGTTCCCTTAATCGGGTAAGGAATGCATTTAAGCACATCTCTGCAAAAAGCTCCCTTTTTGCTTTAAGGACGACGGGATTCCGTTCATGAACCTGCGCATTATTATTTAGAGCTGCCTGAATCTCTATAATTGAATTATAGAATTCCTCTAACGTCCCCTGTCCCATTTTAAGGCTATGAAGATCTCTGATTATCGATGTTTCAGTGCGCTTATCTGTATAGTGATCCATGAGGTTGGATTTTATCTGATCCCAGTTAAGGGATGTTCCGAACATGTTTAAGACATCGTTGGCCTTACCTACTATTTTGTTACGGATTGCTCTAAGTAGAACCTGACCGTATGGAGTGCCATCAGTACCTCTTATTTGAAGGAGAATTTCCTCGACATTGTCCATAAAATTGTTTAAACTACGAGGTTCTCCTTCGAACTTAGGAAGATCCTTGATCACATCTGGTATTCTCAATGATTCAAATATCTCGGCACTTGTGGGCTGAGCCCGTGGTATTTCGTCTGGCATGTTATAAGGTTCTGCAATTGATTCAAGGCTTCTGAATCGTTTAAGGGCGGACCTTAATGTCCTCGGCATAAGATTACTTGGATATTTTTGAATTGTATTAACTATCTGTGTATACCTTCAATTCGTTTTAAACTATTCTGATCTTTCTCCTTTTTTTTCGGGGTTAACAACTATTTGTTCGCACTTCCACAATATGTACCACAACCACTTCACTAATAAAACAACTAACGAAAGTTACTGTATAAATGAAAAAATTGACACAATACTCACATGTACAGAAATAGGGATACTTCCATTGCTGAAGTTCCAATCGTTAACCAGTAGAATATTACGGACTCCAATTGTTCTTTACTATTCTCCTGACGATTTTAGTTTTATGCCAGTTCAATGTTGTACCGTCAATAAATGTTAAGAATCGTTGCACTTTTTTTTTATTTTTTTGATAATTCACTGATATTCCATCAAGAATTTTCTTTTGTATTATTTATAATTTTCTCCTGGATAATTCAGTGATATTCCATCAAGAATTTCCTTTTGTATTATTTAAAAAATTTTTTCCCTGGATAATTCAGTGATATTCCATCAAGAATTTCCTTTTGTATTATTTTTATTTTTTTCTGGATAATTCAGTGATATTCCATCAAGAATTTCCTTTTGTATTATTTTAATTTTTCCCTGGATAATTCAATGATATTCCATCAAGAATTTCCTTGGACGTAGGTTAACTTATTGAAATAAGTCGCCTTAGACTGCGCCAGTTTTAGATTGAAACCATTAAGATGAGAAAACTGTAAGGTTCCTTTATAATTTTTAAAGTAATATTTTTATTCTATATTAAAATCTTTTTTTACAGCAAAATGTGATGTTTGATCTTATGGTTTTAAAACAATACTGTCCAATCACTCGATCACCACAATCAATATGTATATTTTAGGCAGCAAAGAAACTGTTTGTGTCAGCAAAAATACAATTCCAAGAATCCATGGATATTGTTTATATTACAGTTTCTTTGTTGCCACAAAAACATTAAAAATCAAAGTATCAAGAATTTATGTATGTCGCTGATAAGCAAAACATAATAATTGTTGATTCGACACCAGACAATTGATTGTGATGAAATATATATGGGTAATGCCATTATAAGTGGTCAGAAAATATAATATAGTGTTACAGCAAAATGTGATGTACAAGGTGGAATGTATATAAATGTTAATGATATAATGATAATAAAATAATAATAGTAAAAATATACGGCTCATGCCGTAACTCGTGCAGCTGTCAATTTTTACATATTTTGACAAACGTATATGTACAAGACTATCAAGAAAATCTTGGGAGATTTTAGAATGGTACTAAATGAGTTAAAGTAGTACCATAGTATTTTTGGGGTTCTAATAGTACCACAAAAAATACTATAGTACCAACTTAATGATCTCTGGGTTGTAGAGTTGTAGAAGTCACTTTAAGTCTGTTCGATTACTTTCCCATTAAAGTCCAGTAAAAATTACTCAGTAACAAAATTACAGAAAGACAAATTCACAAAAAAGTAAACGAACAGAAAATTTTTAAGAATTGGTAAAATATATAAAACAGCTGATTTTAAATACCAAGAAGTCACTATAAGTCTGTTCGATTACTTTCCCATTAAAGTCCAGTAAAAATTACTCAGTAACAAAATTACAGAGAGTAAGACAAATTCACAAAAAAGTAAACGAACAGAAAATTTGTAAGAATTGGTAAAATATATAAAACACCTGATTTTAAATACCAAATATTAAAAAAGAATCAACTGGTTGTTATGGAAAAGATAAAAGTTAATTGAAATTGTCGACCAGAAATAATTTAGAATGTTTTATAACTTCTTCCATAGTTAATTCTTTAATATTTTTTATTTTAAAACCATTAACCATTATAATTTAATTTAATATTTGTTTTTATTTACTAAAAATATAAGCATATTTTTTCAATCATATGTTTTTTTTCTTATCAATTCTTACTGGCAAAAATTTATCCAGTAAAAACTTGTAAGTGTTTTGGCCTATCACTTTGCTCTCTCTTTTCAGTATTTTTTACTGAGTATTTGTGTAAACGAACACCTTCCAGTAAAAACTTTTACAAATTTGTACAAATTTTTCATAAGCAAACAAACTTTATAAGTATTGAGTTTTCACTACTGACTGTTTTTGATAGTATCTAAATATTATTAAAAAAATCGCTAGAAACAACTAAAAAAACTTTGTTGACAACTACACTCAGAAAAAAGGTGTATCATTAACAAAAACTACAGTAAAAGTTTACAAAGTTTCGTGGTAATTATACAACTACATAAAATTTACGACAAATTTGTTACAACGCTTACGTAAATGTATGTAAATAATATTGAAACGTATTCCAGGTTCAATAAACTATTTATTTTCTTTAATTAAAAAAAAAAACACTATTATATAGCAAACAATATTTTTATTAAAATTAGTAATTTAGTTAACAACAAAGAACACTTTTTCAAAAAAATATACTTAAAATCTAATATAAATATGTAGATTCAGTGTGTTTAAGATGTCCAACATCTTAAGAAGAACATATAGTGCGTGAAACATATAACAATACATTAGAATTTAGATTTTTGTATTTATATATAAGATATTCGGCCTTATTATGAGTGTCGTTGTCGTGTCGTAAACAAGGCGTTTTTTTAAATCGGTATTATGAATGTCGAAAAACGACAAAAATACAACACTGTTGGCAATTCTATTTCAAATTTCGGTACCATGAGTGTCGTATTTAAATGTCAAAAATTGCAAATATTGTCGTTAAAGTTTTTGTTCACGACAGAACGAAAAAATAATTAAAAAAAATTATAAAAATGGATATAGCTAAAAAGTAAGTATTTATAACACTTACAAACTATTTAATAATGATTTTTTCACGATTCCATTAATTTTAGAACAAAAATCACAAACACCAGGCAATTTAGCCGAATGGTGTCGCTGCTGGAGCAAAATCCATGCTTGGCTAGAGGATTTAGCAGTGGCATAAACAAAATCAACGTTAAGGAGGAGTGGAACAAAATTGGAGAAGAGCTTAACATTTTAGGACCACCAACACGGAATGGGGAAGGATGGATGAAGGTTTGGGCGGACTATAAGTTTAAAGTAAAAAAAAAATAATTCACAATAAAGCCGAATGTCGTGCTACCGGGGGTGTACTTCTTTTAAGCAGTTCGTGTTATCCCCAAAAGCTTCCAATTTACTCCAAATTGACACAATTGCAAATCCAGGTGGTGTTGCGTTTGGAGCACAACGCAGAAATCAAAATGAAAACAGCGACAATGAAGAGAATGTACCAATGAATGTGAATTTAGAAATTGAACAACCTCAAATCAATCCAAAAACCCCAAACAAAACTATAATGGCCCAAAAGAAGTACGTTCCTTGTTGAAGAAGTACGTACCTCACAGTCAACAAAAAAAAACTTCAACTAAAAAACCAACACAAAACTGAGATTCTTGGAGAATCAAGTTTAACACCATCAACAAAGACCTCAACTAAGAAAAAAACAAAAGATGATCTCCTTGAGGAGCAATTGAACGTCCAAACAGCATTGTACACAGAAGTGAAGCATTCTTTAGCAGAAATTGAAAGGTATCAACGCAAAAACTTTAAACTAAAGGAAGAAAAGAAAAAACTCAAAGACTACATTTGTAATTTGAAGATTCCATTTGCAATTCGAAGATTATACTTCAAGATCAATTGAAATTCAAAAATTTCAAGTGTTATTCGAAAATTCCATTTGTAATTCGAAAAAGATCATTTGTAATTCTGAGATTCCATTTGTAGTTTGAAAAAGATAAATTGTAGTTCCAAAAAGATCAATTGTAATTCGCAAAAAGTTAATTGTAATTCGAAAAATTCATTTGTAATTCGAAAATTTCTATTGTAATAAAAAAGATTCCAATTGTAATTCAGTTGATATTTTTTGAATTACAATTGGAGTTTTCGAATTACAAATGAAGTATTCAAATAACAAATAGAATCATCAAATACAATGATATTTTTTGAATATTAATTAAAATTTTTGAACTACAAATAGAATTTTTGAATTATAAATAGAATTTTTGAATAACTAGTAGTATTTTGGAATTACAAATTATCTTTTTCGAATTACTATTGAAACATTCAAATTACAATTTATCTTTTTCGAATTACAATCGATATTTCATTTGGAACCTTCAAATTACAATTGATCTTTTTCGAATAACAAATAGATTTTTTGAATTATAAGTAGAATCTTCGAATATCTATATATTTATTTAAATAAATGTTTTTTAAACCGCCGAACAGCTGTTTTTGACAGTTTTCGTAATCAGATAGTTCATAAATATTTAAATTAGTAAGAATTATGAAACAATCTGTTATTTTCACTCTTTTACAAAAATGTCGTTGTCGTAAATTTTACATGATACCAAATAAAATTAAAAACGACAACGACTACGACAATTGTCGAAAAAAAACACGACACTCACCGCCAATTTTATATCATTTTTATATAATATTAATTATACATAATTTTTATATAATATTAATTATACATCAGAAATAAAAGTCTAAAGAAACTCCACCTAAATTATTCATTTATGTTAGATATTGCAATATCTAATTAACATTGCCACATGAATTTGTGTATGACAAACTAAATATGTTTTTTGTTATTTATCTTTTTTATAAGAAAAATATACTTGTGGCTTATTTTATTGTTCAAATTTGATTAATGTAAATTTAACATAGCAGGTTTTGTATTAATGATCATCAATGCAAATTTAACATAGAATAAAATTGGATAAATTACCCAAAAAACAGGCTTGTGTAATTTAACAAAAAGGCAGTGTACCATATTATCCAAGCATTTTCGCCTTTATATTGCTATCAGTTTAACACTAAAGAAATTTTGTAAGGAAAGCCTTTTATAAAAGCAAACCAGTTTTTTCTGCAAGTATATAAATATATTTATTATTAAAAGCAACATAATGAAAGATAAACCAATACCGAAAAAGTCCCAATTTTGTATGATCAGTGTTACCAATTTGGAGATGTTCCATCTGGATTTTACGTTTTTTTTTTACTTCCTTAGCTGGTAAAACAGTAATCTAGCGATTTTTTTAAAAGCTGGTTTTATCTGGTATTTAATTTTTAATTTCAAAATGAACACATTTTAAATAAATAAAATGAGATATATTGATTTTTCAAACACGCAAAGTGATCGAAATAATTACGAATACAAATTTATTTCGATAGCGAAATTTTTTCTGATGTGGTACTTGATTTACTGTTTCAGTTTCAACTTAAATAAATAAGCTGTACAACACTATTCATTCTCTTTTTATCGCCCCCTTGTCTTTAATTAATCTTTTCTTTAATTAAAATTCTTTTGGAATACGGTACGTGTTTTTTAATTTTTAAATAAAGTGTTTTGAAATTAAAAAGTGTGTGTGACATTATAAAAGTGCTTATAATAAAAAATAAATTAACAACAAATACCCAATCGACTCGATTGAAAACAAAAAAAAAATTTTTTTTTGTTAAAATCCCGTCGGCTAAACACAAAAAGCTTTACTTATTTCTACTCAGTGCATTTTGTTATTCTTTCATTTATCCTTTCGAGTGTCTTTTATTTTTTATTTTAAAGTTATTACCCAAATTCTTTGAAAGCGCTTCTTTATTGTTCTTGAATCTCTGTTAACCCATCTGTTAAGAAAATCCCTTTTTTAAATACATTTTTACCCAACTGCATAAATTATATACAAAAGAGAATATAAAATAAACAATTTTACTCGTTGTCAAATTAAACAGACGGACTCGCGAAGAAAATAATTTTTTTGTGTTATAAACAAAGTGCAAGTGTTTATTAGAATTATTAGTGTAAACAAATATTTTTTTTCTTGTTTTGTTCTCGTGGTTTTTTATCCAGTGAGAGTGTTGCATTTCTTTTTATTTTTATTTGCATTCAAAACGCACAAGAGAACGTATAAACATACTCATTGTTGTTATTGTTTTGTATTTATTTTTATAGTCACGCACATAACAATAGTGTTGAGGACTTATGGATAACGAATAACCCGGTTATTCGTAAAATATTCGGTAATAGTGATTTTTTCTTATTGAACCCGTGGAAAATAATTAAATTATTGCATTTTATTATTAAATGAAATGAACTTAATAAATTTTGAATATTTTTGCGATTTTTGAAAAATGAATATACTCGTTTTCCACATACATGAGTACCCGTGTTTGTTATTCGCAATACTAGTGTTTTTTAAAGTTTATTATATATTTTTTTTGTGAGAATTTTTGACGACCAAATTGTAAAAGCAACCTTTTGACTATTAGATTTTAATTTTTACTCGTTTTCCACATACATGAGTACCCGTGTTTGTTATTCGCAATACTAGTGTTTTTTAAAGTTTATTATATATTTTTTTTTGTGAGAATTTTTGACGACCAAATTGTAAAAGCAACCTTTTGACTATTAGATTTTATTTTTTTACTCGTTTATATAATTTATTATCAATTTTTTAAAAATTTTGATAAATATATTGAATTTTTTGATAAATTAACCCAAGTTTTTTAAAATTTTAACCCTTTTTTTGATCAAACGTTTTAGATTTAACCCTTCAATTTTTGTTTTTTTTATACTTTTTATTGGAAAAGAAAATGATTCGTGTTACCCATTTTTTTGTGTCTCAATTGTTACAAAGTAATAAATTAACAACGATTTTATCAGTTTTCGATTTTCGTTTTTCATTAATTTTGATTTGAAAGCAGATAACCCGCGGTTTCTTTTGAATTTTCGATTCGAATTTTCAGTTTTTACCCTAATATTTTTTTGTGCTTTTCCGTAAAAATTCCCGGTTATAACCTCAGATCGAAAATGGATATGACTACTTTGATTCACAATGTCTATCGTTTAGCGGAATTCGAGGCATTTGTTTCCATTATACCCGTTGCAGATCATGGAATTGGATCATTGAATATTCATGAAAAGGAACTCAATCGTTTATGGGAAGGTGTTCGGTCAGCATACGATTCTTGGCTTATTGAGGCGGGACAAACAAAGAGTCCACAAATAGTGGAGGTAAAATCTCACTATATGGCCTTTTATAGCGCCGTAGAATTTCTTTGATAACGAATCATTTGGATCGTTTGAAATCGGCTGCTAAGGCTGAGATTGGTAATGGCTCGATACCCATTATGCATTTACCCCCTTGCGATACCCCTATTTTTTTATGGCGACTATAAAAGTTTTCCCTCTTTCAGAGATATGTTCTCAGCCTTGTATGGCAACAAACCCCGTATAACCCCGGTGCAGAAACTTTATTACCTTATGCAAAAAACCGCAAAGGATGCTCATGACACCATTCATACTGTGCCTTTAACTAATGATGGCTATGCAATTGCATGAAAAAATTAGTTGACACATATGAGAACAAAGGAGCGCTTATAAATGAACAGCTTCGAACTCTTGTAGGTATTAAACCCATTACCCTTGAAAGGGGTCCGAATATAAAGAGTTTACAACGAACCATAAACGATTGTATAACGAATCTCTCTACTTGAGGTAACCCCTGAAGTTTTTTATCACGTGATGTTTGTGAACATTTGCGTTACTAAATTACCCGATAATACTCTGAGTCTCTGGGAACAGTCGAAAAAACTTTGTGCGAAAACTCCGAGGTGGGAGGATATGGACACATTTTTGACTGCTCATTTCAAAACGCTTGAATCGATTTCTGATATTAGAGGATCTCGCGCACACCCCGTTCAAAACCCGAACAAAAACGAAGTTTTTAATACCCCGCGAAAAAACTTAGGTTTCAATAACCCCAAGAAATATTCTAACGATTCAAGAAAAGTGCAGAGTTTTGCGACAAAAACCAACACGACTTCAACGCTTTCTCGTTGTTACCTTTGTCAAGGTGCACACCCATTGAGACTATGCCCCTCATTTTGGAATCAGAGTGTTGATGAGAGATTATTTACCGTAAAACGACTTAAGTGTTGTTCAAACTGCCTAGCGACCTCTCACAAATTCAAAAATTGTAAGAGCCTTTATTTGTGTGATATGTGCAAACAAAAGCATCACTCTTTGCTTCATAGGGAAGTAAGTCAAGCAGGACATAGTTCTGTTGTTGCTCAATCCCAGCTCCCGCTTACTTCAAACCCGAGTCCAGCTGGCAATCAAACTCAACCTTCTCTTAATGTTAAGCCTTCAACTTCAGCGGTTGCTCATAACCTTCTCACGTATGCCGCTCATCTGAATTCAGCCCCATTTTTGACAGTACTTTTAGGTTCGGCAACTTGTTTAGTATGTGTCAACGATATCAGATGTGCGACCCGAGCGCTGGTTGACCATGGTTCGCAAGGTACCTTTATTTCAAGAAGGTTACAAAGAAAGCTTGCGATTCCAACTTTTTCAGTGCCGTCAACTAACGTTACTGGCATGATGGATTGCTTTGCTGGTAATTCTTCCAGCATGTGCGGTCTTACGATCGAATCGACGATCGACCCCGATTTTAAAATAGGACATTTGCATGTGTGATGGATAAAATAACCTGTCGGTTGCCCTCGTGTTCCCTCTCGAGTATGGTATCCTCTAATTTCCCTGAAATCACAATTACTGATGTCAGATCTACCCGCATGGATATTCTGTTTGGAGGAAATGTTTATCCAAAAATTTTAACTACGGATGTTAAAATTCATCCGGATGGCATCCTGATCGCCTAGAGAACCGTTTTCGGTTGGATAGTGACAGGTGAAGTTTTACAAATCGAACCCTTACACTCTGTTGCTTCGTTTTATAGCCAAATTCAACTGACTCGTTTTTGCGCACTTGAGGAAGTGCCTCAAGCAGCCCAACTTTCTGAAGCTGAACAGTTTTGTGAAGAATTTTACCGGTCTACAACTTACCGAAACCCCGATGGTCGCTATGTCGTTTCACTGCCTTTTCGCAGAGAATTTTTAAATGAATTGTCATTAAGATATTCTCGTAACAGTTTAAGAGACTCGACTTTTAAGAAACCCCGCATTGAAATCACACTATGATAGTGTGGTTCGCGGTAATTTCGAAATGGGACATATTGAGGTAGTTGATCCCACTAATTCAGATGCGAATACTTTTTACTCACGCCATATTTAAACCCGACACTGCCACTACAAATCTCAGAGTAGTATTTAACGCTTTAAACCCTTCCTCCAATGGCGTAAGTTTAAATAATATTTTATACCGCGGACCTGTTTTACAGGCAGACATAACGGTCTTAATTTTGCAGGCGACTCTTTCGATACGTTTTTAACGCCGATATAGAAAAAATTTATCGCCAAATTTTGATTCATCCTGATCAAACCCCATTTCAGCGGATAGTGTTCCGTGAACATCGCGATGTCAACATTAAAGATTATGAGCATAATACGGTCACATTTGGAGTGAATTGTGCACCGTATTTAGCGATTCGAACACGTATTCAATTGTCTAACGATTGTGAAACCCTGAATCCTAAGGCGTCTGAAATAGTGAAAACCCGGATGTACGTTAACGACGTACAAGCTGGCTCTCATGAGTTAGAATACGCTTTTGAGAGACGGAACGAGCTCACCCATGTTCTTGGCTCTGCAGGTTTTGTCCTGAGAAAGTGGACAACTAACCACATTCGTCTCTTAGAAGATTTATCCCGTGTGAATCTGCTTGATGCGGACTTCTGAAAATTTTCAGACGCCAGTACGACTAAAGCCCTAGGCCTGTGATGGAACTCTAATAAAGACAGTTTTTATACTTGTTTCGCAGCCAGGGAAGGATGTTGTTACAAAACGTGCTGTCGTGTCGGAAATAGCGAAGCTATTTGACCCAGCCGGTTGGCTCTCCCCAAAGATTATTGTGGCAAAGATGATAATGCAACAAATTTGGAAGGACAAGACAGATTGGGACGAAAGTTTAAAACCATTGACTCATATTCAGTGGCGAACATTTTTGAATGATTACCCTAATATTGAAAAAATTAACATTCCCAGATGGGTTAATTTTCACCCCGATTATGAAAATGAACTCCATGCCTTTTCAGATGCCTCAGAAAAAGCATATGGTGCCGCACTCTATATTAGAAATATTTCCTCGAATGAGATTACGACGCACTTACTCGCGTCAAAGACAAAGGTAGCTCCTGTTAAGCCCGAAACTTTACCCCGCTTAGAACTTTGTGAAACGGCTTTGATGGCAAACATGGTAGAATCAATGTGTGTTCAATTAAATCTAGACAAGAGAAAGATTTATTTTTGGACAGATTCTACCATAGTTTTATCTTCGCTCAAAAAAACCCCGTGCCATTGGCCAACCTTTGAAAAAAATAGAGTTGCGTTGATTGTAAAGAAAGTTAGTATTGAAAATTGGTCTCATGTGGGTTCCAGTGACAACCCCGCCGATGTGGCAAGCCGTAGAACTCTTGCTCGAGATTTGGTCGATAAGGACAACCTAGAGAAACGTGGCCCCAACATTCTGTTACAAATCATCGGCATTTAGAAGTTCAATCGTTTTCTGTTCGAACTGAACAGCCGTTTGACATACTTGTGCGTTACTGAGATTTACCCCGTGCAATCCGAATTATTTCGTATTGGTTCAGGTGTTTGCAATATTTGAAAACCCGAAAATGTTTGTTCAACACCTTAGATTTATTTCAATCAGAAATGAATTTTACTCGAAATCGCTTGATTCTTGTATGCCAACAAAATTGTATACCCGAATATAGACAATTAGGGAAAGGTACACCTTTATCATCAAAAATTAATTTACTTACATTGAACCCGTTTATTAACTCTAATGGGTTCCTCAGATTAAATGGTCGTTTAGCTCGATCAGATGGCTTGACGTACGATGAAAGGTTCCCCAAAAACTCGGTTATCATTGGTAAATTTTTTGTATAGATTTTGTATTTTTTTAATAAAGTGCGTTTTTAATGGTTTGATTTTATAATTTAATTTTTCAAGCTGGAAGTAACTCGAAAAGCTACCTTTTAAGTTAGAAAATATATAATATATATAAATTTTTCGTGTAAAATTATTTTGTGTGCGTGTTTAACTCAAAATCTACTCTTTAAGTTAAAAAAAACTATACATATTTTCCTCATTTTTTTTAATTCATTGTACTATCTCGGCCCTTATATAAGTTAATTTTCTATTTCTTCACCTTTTATTTTATTCTTCAATAAATTATTTTAAGTTTGTTTTATGTTTAGTCATTTATTAATTTCAATTTATGATCTACAACGTAAGTTACAATTCATATTAAGATTATAATTATTTTATTTAATTCTTTTTTTCCTACTATGTAGGCTTGAGTCTGTTTAAAAACTAAAATTAAATTTTACTTTCCATTACTAAATAAAGATAAAACACTTTCCTCAGTAACAGAGGAACACAAAAAAAAATGTTACGTTAAACAAACCCGAAAAATGCTGAGTGCTGAAGCAAACATAAATTATGTTCAAGTGCATTTGTTTCACAATAATAAATTGTGAACGTTTTAAGTGCAATGACTTAGGGAAAAATGCAATGAAAGCGTTATCATTAAATGTTTGTGTGTCGAAACTGACACCCAAAACAATTAAAAAGGTTGGATGAACGCAATGGGGGTTTGTGACCGAAAAGTAAATGCAATACGATATTGCGACATAAAAAGAATAAGTGACAAGCTAAGTTGCTTGTCAAGTTGGGTGGCATGTTCTTCACAATGACGGTGACATGCCTTAACTACTCCCCCTTTTAAGTTTCAGACGTCCCTGTCTGACTGACACTACGAACCACATTGATGAGGTCAATTTTTGCCCGTCTCTTTGTTAAGAAAAATGTGATAAGGGAGATTATGAGTGCGAGTAGTATGACTGATGAAACTGAAATTACAGCATAGTAAGTGCTTTTTACGTTGGAATGAAGCTGGGAGATGGTATCTCTGTTCTCAATGTTTAACTCGTGGAGATGTGGGAGAGACAACAAGGGAATGTGGATTGAAAGATTAACGGAGTGGGCGATCGGGATCTCGGGGCTTATGAAATCAGTTTTAATAAGGTTAATTAATTTGGTATTGTTAATAAGGAGGTCATGTTCAAAGGTAATTAAAAATGTGCCCTTCGGGAGATTTTTTATTTCGCCTTGGTCTGTAATGTTTGCTGGTTGGTCATTTATGATGACGATACCATCGTCAATTGGGTTAATGATTGGTATGCCGTGGGCCGAAATCGTGTTGCAATGACCCGTATTTTTGTTTAGTAAATTTTCAAGACAGAATTCATTTGTGTTTCTTAGTTGCTGGCAAAATGAGGAAAAGGCTTTTTTTTGTACAATTTTCTAGTATAATGTCATTATTCATACACTTAGCTGCTACGCTTGATTCCAATGACAGAATTTTATTGTTACGTATTACTGGAAAAATTAATTTTTTATTGCATAGTTGCTTAATAATAGGGAATTTAATTAAAAAGGTAATAATTTCAGTGTTTTGCAAAATCTTTAGTTTTGAGTTGGCGACAATTTCGCTCGTGCTAATGTTCAAATTGTTTTCCGAATTTAGTATGAAATTTATTTCTGGGGCATCAAGTAGTGTAGGGTTAATGATGTCAGCCTTGCCAAGGGCTATATATAGCGATAGGCTATCGAGTTCCCTTAAAACCGCTCTGTTCCTACTGCTTAGCAAATCATATATATTTTCCGAGTTAAGGTCCGTTGTTTTGTTCCCTTAAGGAGTAGGTTGACGGTACGAGTTATGTTGTTGATCTGTGCCTGTGTTTCAGTGTTTATTATAATTTGTTTGTTGTTGGCAGTAATTAGTTCGCCCTGCTTGTTGCGAACTTCATTGAAGTCGTCATAATCTGGTGTGCCACCAATAACCTTTAGTGCGGTACCGATTATATTTAGACTTCGTGCATGCCTGTGGTGGACCCAGAGTGCGTTCAACATTTTCTCCATTTCGTTAACGTCAGATAGCAGTAACTTCTTCATATGGGAGTTGGGCAAGATTTGTGAAAGGTTTGTCGTCTCTTTAATGATTGATATAAAATTGGTTAGGTTGGTCACGTGAGCCAGGGTTTTATAGTTCTCAAAAATAGCAACCGGCCCATCTGCAACTGGGATATAGTGAGAGGAGCTGTAGTCATAAATGGTGGAATGTTGGGATGTTGGTCCACAAAATTAGGATTCTGTAATAAGGAATCGTATGTTATCCTTATGAACTATTTTATTGTCGATTTTTAGAGTGGTTCCTAAATCTTCTTGTACTAATTTTTTGTTATAGATTTTCGAAAACTTGTTACCTAAATGCTTGTTTCTCTTAATGAATACTGTATCACCAGGGTTGTACGTTTTGTAGGTTTTATTTCTATTGTGATTAGTCAGATCGCTCTTTTGTTTGTCAGTGAGTCTAAGGTGTACTGATTTCCTAAGGTCCTCTGAGGCAGAATGGATTATGTCAATTGGCCTTGCTCCAGTGGTGGAGTGAATTGTCCTATTATATTTTGCCGTTGCCAAAAGTATTGTCTCCAAAGGGTCGGCCATTGGGTCGTCAATTTTCAGACACCTGGCAATTTCCGTGAGGGTGCTGTGAAAGCGTTCGACCTGCCCATTTGAAGTACTGTGCATTGGTGGTGTTATGAAAATATTTGCTCCAAAATGATCTTTTGCAAGTATCTTAATGGCGTTAGAAACGAGGGCTTTTTCGTTGTCGCATGTAATTGTTCTAGTAGTGAAAAAATTCAAAATTTCCATAAGGGCTGGCTTAATGTCTATGATAGCCCTTGAGGCTATGTTTTTAACTATTGCAAATTTGGAAAATTTGTCTACGCACGTCAAGAATAGTTTTCTTTCTGTGTTGTAGATATCCACGTGTAAAATCTCGCCCGATGAGGATGGGATGGGCGTTGGACCTATTTCATGGCTTTTTGGATGTCTGCAGTACTTTGCTTGTCTGCATGTTTCACAATTTAGGGTTATTTGTTTAGCCTTTTTCCTGATGTTTGGGAAATAGTAGTCGAGGAGGATTTGTTTAACATTTTCCGCTGGGGAACGGTGAGCTCTAGTGTGTTCGTTAAGTAAAATTTCGTTTTGATCATCAAGGTTGAAGACGTCGGTGACTTGTTTATTCGCATATTTAAACTTAACCGAGGGGAAATTCGTTACCAAATCATGCTGTATTTGTCCCAATGTGTGAATATCACAATGAATTCCATTAACTACTTGTGGGTTCACCACGTTCTTAATTGTGGTGGGGAGTTCATCAATACTTATGAATGAAATATAATGACGAATACGGTCTCGGAAAAGAATTTTTGTTTCCCGTTTAGACTCAGCACCTTGAACAATTATTATCTGGTTTCTAAAACAATTTATCGGATTTTCTACCGCTGGAATTACCGCGGTTAGGGAGATTTCGCTATTACAGACTTGTAATGAAGATTGCGAGGAAGTATCAGTGACAATATTGAGAAACTGCCTTGAGAGGGCATCCGCAACAACATTATCCTTACCTGGTTTATAATAAAACCTAGGTGAAAACTCTTCTATAAAAGCTTTCCAACGCTTAATTTTCGAGTTAGGGTTTCGTTCAGAAACGGCGAAGGTTAGAGTTTGATGGTCAGTGAATATGTTCAGCGGGTTCACACCGTAAAGATAATGGCGGAGTGTTTTCAGGGCCCATACGATGGCCAGGAGCTCCCTTTCGTTGGTGGCATAATGCTCTTCAGTGGCTGAAAGGGTACGCGAAATCATTGTAATGGGGCGTCCTTCTTGTGACAGGACGGCGCCGATGGCGTGAGAAGAGGCATCAGTTGTCAAGTCAAAAGGTTTGGCAAAATTTGGGTAGAGGAGTAATATGTCCTCTGAAGCGAGAAGCTTCTTTAGTTTATTAAAAGCTGATAGGGCTTCGTCGTCTAACGTTATTTGTACGTTTTTTGACTGCTGAGTGCTAATATGGCCATTATCACCTCGCAACAATTTGGTGAGGGGTTTTGCAATGGCTGCGTAGTCCTTTACGAATCTTCTATAGTAACCCGCTAGTCCTAGGAATGATCTAAGGCCCCTTAAAGTTCTTGGAGGTTCGTAATTGAGGATAGCGGCAACCTTGCTTGGACAGGTTTTTATGCCATTGGTGGTAACGACGAATCCTAAAAATTCAACAGAAGTTTTGAAGAATTTAGATTTGTCCAGGGAGACCCTCATATTAGCCTCATAAAGTTTTCGTAATATCCTGTCGATATCATTTATATGATTCTGCTCAGAGTCAGAAAATATAATGATGTCGTCTATATAGACGTGGCAGGTATTACCGATTTCCTTTCTTAAAACATCATCGATAGCTCGCTGAAAGATGCTGGGTGCATTTTTCAATCCGAACGGTAACCGACAGAATTCGTATTTACCGTTATTTACGCTAAACGCAGTCTTTTCGCGATCACGTTCGATGAGATTTATTTGATGGAACCCGCTTTTCAAATCCAGAGTTGTGAAGAATTTAGCTCTTCCAAGGTTAGCCAAGATGATAGATGGGTCTGGAATGGGGTATTTGTCAGACACGGTTTTCGAGTTTAATTTTGTATAATCGAATACAAGGCGTTTGTTAGGTTTACCGAGCTCATCAATGCCCTTTTTGTCAACAACCCAAACGGGGCTGTTGTACGGTGACCGTGAAGGTCTAATAATGCCATCTTTTAGAAGTTTATGAACCTCGCTATTTACGAACTCGACCATAGACATTGGGTAAGCCTGATTTTTTTTTTTTTTTTTTTTTTTTAAAAGAGAGGCAACACTCAGGCAATACTTCCTATATTTAGTGTGTTGCTTTCTTTGGGAAGGGATAGTATAGAGATGAAAGGTGGGGAAAGATGAAGGGCTTCAGACATGGCAACACTGTAATTGCGCGAGATGATAAGTCTTAGAACAGTTGTTGCTCGCCACCTGATGGAGAGTTGGCGAACTTATTGAAGCTTTTTGGTTCATAGCCCTGATTCATTATTTTACTTCGGTGGGGTTAATTGCTATGGGAACACCGAAGGTGGACATTGCGATACGTATGAGGGATAGAAAAAACTCATACATATTATTTTGATGTTGATGGCACCGGGGATCGAACCCGGGACCTTCTGTGTAAAAGTCCAAAGCGCTAACCATTACACCACAACGCTAAAATATTTAAATTTACTAAGTCTAAATTTAAATATTTTAGCCCTATTTGACCACCGTCGAAAAAAATAGTGTTCCCTCCCGTGTCTATTATTGCGTTTGCGGGCCATATTATACCGTCAAAATAGGGTAGGTTATGGAGTAAATAAAAGGTTTCTGTAGTGTTAAGGACATTTACAAGAGTTCCGTGGTTAATTTCCGTTGCTCCATGAATTGATTTAACTAAGAAGGGTTGGGATAATTGTTTTATACCTTTAAGTTTGTCGCAGATTTTTATATAGCTTTTAGTGGCACCTGTGTCAACTAAAAGTTTGATAGACCGTCCGCCTATTGTTCGTTCGACGTAGGGGAGGCCGGAACTTCCTCTAAAAAATTAATATTATCATTAAATTCGTCGTCTAGTACCTCGGATATTATTCCCGCTTGCCCATGATATTCCGTTTCGCCATCGATAAGAGGTTGCTCATTTAGGTGATTGATTCTCTGAAATTTATTACCGTTGAATCTACCTGATTCTGGATTCCTCTTAAATGGTTGTGGGAAATTATTTGTACGGACCGTTCTCATGCTAACGTCCGTGTCCAATGCATGGTTGTGTGGTCATGACGCGAAAGTTTGTTGGTTGGTTTGATGGAGAGTAAACGTTTGAAATTTGGAATTTGAGGAGGGTCTGACATTTCGATTGGAGTTTGTTTGGTAATGTGGTTGTTGCGGACGAGGTTGGTAGTTATCCCCGTTAAATGGTCTGTTAATACCATTCCTTTGGTTCTGACTGTAGGGTGTTCTCTGAGGTTGCTGTTGTACAGAGAAATCTCTGTTCAACCCATTGCTGTAAATTTCAGCGAAGTGATACCTGTTCTGGTTCGTCTCAAGTTCTTGAGCCATTGCCAGGGCTGAAGGTAAATCGATAGGTTTGCATGAAAATAGAGTTGTGCATAGGGGTTTACGAAGTCCCGAAATGAAGACGCGGAGTGCATCTTGCCGATACTTCCTATTGAGTGAAGTTAACAAAGAAGGGTCACTCTGATGTGACATTAAAACTTTATTCACTATGGCCGTTAACTTATGTTCTACTTTGTCGTAAAACTGAAGTAGAGTATTTTGGCCTTGCCGCAACGTTGAGAGCTCTTGCTCCAAAGTATAGATTGACTTTTTGTCAGAATATGCGAAATCTAGTCGTTCTATTATAGCCTGGAAATTTAATACCGTGTTATAAGTGCTAAGCACTGAATCGGCATTTCCGATAATTTTATTGCGCAGTATTGCAACTCCTTGATAGTATTTTGAACTCCCTGCAAAGGGCTCGAAGAGTTTGTGGGCCGTAATTGCAGCTTGTCGCCAAGAGACGTACTTATTGGCATCACCCCCGAATTCAGGAACCGATTTTATGATATCCAATGTCTCGTTGCATTGGACACCTGCAATGATCTCGATAGGTCTATGTTCGACAACTGAAGCGGTAGGTTCAAGGGCTCCAAGTCTATTACTAAGCTGATCGATAGTAGCTTGGAACTCCTGCCTAGTTCGGTCTGTGGCCTGAACAATGGCTGTTTCGAGGAGAGTTCTAACGGTTTCTGCGTTCATATTGGTATCTATGCGCGGTTCGGAAATGGTTAAATGCGTAAGTCTAGATAAAAGTTGCTCAGTCTCTAAGAGGAGGTTATCGTCTGTCTGCATCTAGTTGGACGAGCAGTTTCAATAGGAGCTCTAAAAAAGAAAATTCTCTCTATTCTTTCAATTTTTACTTAGAACTCAAAGATAAAGGTTTTGCAATTACAAAAAAAGGAAAATCGTAATACCCGTTTTGCTACTTAATTTATTTAATCAATTTTACTTATAATAATTATAACTACTCACAAAGGAATCAGCCTCGATACCATGTTGATTTAGGAGTTGATGTTAAAGTTGATAGTTGATTTTTTTTTAGAGTTGGTGTTAAAGTTGAGTTGCTTTTAAAGTTGATTTTTTTTTAGAGTTGGTGTTACAGTTGAGTTGCTTTTTAAAGTTGATTTTAGTTCTATAAGTTGATTTGTAGTCAACAGGCAATGATCGCTTAGATGGGTTTATTCACTTAAAGTTTGTAGGTTTTTTTCAAAAGTTAAAGTTTTTTATTCCAACAGGATTTTTTCTTCGTTTGATTTATTATGAAGATTCGTATTTTAGATTTAGTTTTTTTGTTTGTATCCTTTTTATAAGGATTTTTTATTCACTTAGAATGTTCGTTTAAGCCGAGTTGGGCGCCAGTTAATTTTCTATTTCTTCACCTTTTATTTTATTCTTCAATAAATTATTTTAAGTTTGTTTTATGTTTAGTCATTTATTAATTTCAGTTTATGATCTACAACGTAAGTTACAATTCATATTAAGATTATAATTATTTTATTTAATTCTTTTTTTCCTACTATGTAGGCTTGAGTCTGTTTAAAAACTAAAATTAAATTTTACTTTCCATTACTAAATAAAGCCAAAACACTTTCCTCAGTAACAGAGGAACACAAAAAAAAATGTTACGTTAAACAAACCCGAAAAATGCTGAGTGCTGAAGCAAACATAAATAATGTTCAAGTGCATTCACAATAATAAATTGTGAACGTTTTAAGTGCAATGACTTAGGGAAAAATGCAATGAAAGCGTTATCATTAAATGTTTGTGTGTCGAAACTGACACCCAAAACAATTAAAAAGGTTGGATGAACGCATGGGGGTTTGTGACCGAAAAGTAAATGCAATACGATATTGCGACATAAAAAGAATAAGTGACAAGCTAAGTTGCTTGTCAAGTTGGGTGGCATGTTCTTCACAATGACGGTGACATGCCTTAACTTATACAATGGATCCGGTTAATGTTATTGTAAAGGAGGCTTATCTTCTTAAGCCAACTTTAGGGTGTTTTTTTAGCAAATAAAAAAAACTTTGAATTTAAAATTCAACAAAAATAGGGAGGTTTTATTAGAAAGCCTCTGGCTTTCTTGATTATCAATAGTATAATAATTCTTATCTACAGACTTAAATCTACACAACCGTGGTGGTTGTTTTTCTAATGAGATCAACTCAAGAGAGAAAGAATAAAACAGAACTTCATGTTCTCTTATATTTTGACACCAATGAGTGTATCAAAATGGGAATACCAATACAATATAAATTTACAGTTATGATTTAGAGACAAATTCTTTAAAGAGGAGAGGTGAAGTTGGCGCGGATGGCCGTCTACCTCATAAATAAGATTTAAAAGAGTAAATTCATTGAAAATAGAAAATTTAGCAAAAATTAATTAAAAACTGTTGAAGTCGCTTCAACATGCTCCCGCCGGAAAATGGCAAGAACATCTCTTCCAAGGCCCGGATATCATTCACCCAAATGTGGACTGCTGGATACGGGGCAGGTCAGCAGCTGGTTGTTGGATGTTTGGCAATAGGATTCTGTCCGCTGCCGTTTTTCCCAATACACCGTCAATTTCCCGATATGCATGGAAGAGAGGATGAGCCAACGGGGAGTAATTGGCAAAGTGGTGGCTTAGGGCTTCATCTTTCAATGAGGGGGGTGCCACGAACCCCAGACGCTCGCAGAGAAGTAAGTCCATCATGAAGGACTCTCGCTCGTTGTGGGTAAACCATGGTTCCATGATGAATCGACCACATATCTTCCTATCATGGCTTGTAACTGGTGTTAATTCCGGCAACTCTTGAGCCACCGTTCTGATTATGAACGAGCTGGCGGCGTTGACGTTGGCATATGTGGCATAGTGGGCGTTCTCTCATCTAAATATACAGAGAAGAAAACAAGAAAAGAAAAGAACGAAATATATACAGTGTTAGAAAAAATACCTAGTGCGAATTTTATCTATTTGTTTACTTAATTATTGGGGATTTGGTAGATTAATTGGTGGGTTTTGGTTTTGAGTATCATTAGTGGGTAGCAAACATAGTTTGACAACAGGTCGCAGGATATTACCATTTTTAGTGCGTACTTCGGCAACTCGGATTTTGCTATCGCGTCCGTATATGACTTTAGTAACGCGACCAAGGAGCCACTCGGTGGGTGGTAAAAAGTCTTCTTTGACGATGACGATGTCATTTTGTTTGAGGTTGTCACGTTCCTTTTGCCATTTGAATCGGCGTTGTAGCTCGGTTATATACTCGGTTTTCCACCTTCGTGCAAAAATGTGTTGTAGCGCCTTTAATCGTTCCCAACGTTTTAAATACGGCAAGTTCTCAAGTGGAGGTTCCGCAGGGGCTTCTGGTAGAGCGGTGATAGCAGCTCCTCGAAGCAAATGCCCTGGAGTCAGTGGTAAAATTTCGTTCGGGGTTTCCGTTAAAGGTGACAGTGGTCTTGAATTTAACACTGCCTCAATTCGAACAAGAAGAGTTGTAAATTCTTCAAAGGTAAAAGAGAGATTACAAGTTACCCTTTTGAGGTGGGACTTCATACTTTTCACGGCGGCTTCCCAGAGGCCACCCATGTGGGGTGCATACGGCGGTATGAAGGACCAGGTGAAGCCAAGAGTGGTGTATTTTTCGATCAGCCTCTTTTCTGCTGACTGGAGGAAGCTGTTATGGCTTTTCAGTAGCGCGTAACTTGCGCCGAGGAAATTTCGACCGTTGTCGGAGAACATGGTCTTCGGGAGACCTCTACGCCCAATAAATCTGTCGAAGCAGGCTAAAAAGGCATCGGTTGAGAGGTCAGAACAAGTTTCTAAATGGACGGCTCGGGTAGAAAAGCAAACGAAAACAGCTGCATATCCTTTCAGAATTTTGGCGTTTCGCAAAGTTGATGACTTTATGTTGAAGGGACCTGCAAAATCGACTCCGGTGTATGTAAAGGGTAGGGAAAAGTTTACTCGTTCTGGTGGGAGAGCGGCCATGATTTGGTGCTGGAACTTATGTTTGTAGACCGTGCACGCCTTGCATTCACGAATACATTTTCGTACCAAGTTTCGTAATCTTGGGATGTAAAAACCTTGCCGGATCGCTCGTAACATTATATGGTGTTCAGAGTGCAGCAGAATGCGATGTGTAAAATCGACGAGGAGTTTTGCCAGTCGAGAACCTTCTGGGATGATAATTGGATGACGTTCTTCGTAGCTTAAACCTGAGTTGTTTAATCTGCCACCAACCCGTAGAAGGTCGTTTTTATCAATAAATGGAGTCAAGGTGAGCAGTCTGCTTCTTCGACTTAAAGGTTTCTTTTCCTTTAAGCATTCGTACTCTTTGTTGAAATATGATTTTTGAGCCAACGAAATGAGTCGGTTTTTCATAGAGCTGATTTCTTGAGCCGTGATGAACTTTTCGGTTGAAAAGGGTTTTTTAAGGACGCGGTTTATAAAGCGAAGTCGGTAGCTGAGTACCCGTAACGCCCTTTCAAATGAAGAGAATTCTTCTAGTACATCTGTACTTTGTACTTCCAGGTGGAAGTTTGCAGACTTTTTGGTCTCCAAGTCTATTGGATCAAAAGTCCGCGGGATCGGCCATTGTGCTGTGGGAAGTTTCAGCCAGGATGGCCCGTGCCACCAAAGTTGGTTTTCTGCCAGTTCCTGAGGGGAGCAGCCTCTTGTGCCCATATCTGCAGGATTTTCTTCCGTTTTCACATGCTTCCAGCGGGATGTGCTGGCGATGCTAATAATTTGCGTCACACGATTTGCGACAAATGTCTTTAGGGTATTTGGGGGTTTCTGTAACCAACCCAGTACTATTGACGAATCTGTCCACAAGAACAATTCGTAGTTGAACTGGCAGTTCGTGACTAAGCTTCGGGTCAGCTTAGCAAGTAATAAAGCTCCGCAAAGTTCGAGCTTGGGTATAGTAGTCCGCTTTATAGGGGCTACTTTAGTTTTTGCAACTAGCAAATGACTATTAAATTGGCCTTCTGGACTTTCTGTTCTGATATATACAGAACCGCAGTATGCCTTCTCTGAGGCGTCACAGAAGCCGTGTACCTGGATGCGATGCTGTGGTGAGAAATCTACCCATCTAGGAATTTTAATGCTGGAGATAAATGGCAAGTTCTTTATAAATGAATTGTTGTGGCTGTTGTAATTTTTACAGCTATTTAATTTGCAAAAAATTGTAAATTAAAGTTTAAGATTTTTTGCTGTTTTGATGTTTTTGTGGCTGTGGCACTTTTACAGCAGGTTCTTTTTTTATGTGACTGTGGCACTTTTACAGCAAGTTCTTTTGAAATGAATGATTTTTTTCTTTTATTAACTTAAAATTTTCTTTTACACAGCACTTTACACTTTAATTTTTTTTCTCCTAAAAGTCACTATCTTTCCTGTTTTATTTTTATTTTTTATATTTCAATAAATTATAGAGTTTACACGATTTATTTTATTTAATTCACACAAATTATTTATTTCGGTTGTTAGCGTCTAATTTTTCACAATTATTTGTTTGCAACTATGTGTGTTAAACGTTTACATGTTTTTTTTTTTCTTCGTGAAACTAACAACACTTATTTGCATTGAAAATGTATAGGGAAACGGGTGGAATTGACAAAATTGAAACGTTGTTATGTCGTATTGTAAACTTTACATACATACATGCTACTGCGCATGTCAGAAAAATCCCGCTTTTTTCTCTTCTTTACCAGTGTTGGTACTTTCAAACCAGTGTTGGTATGTGTGGTACGTTTTGCACTTTTAGGGGGATTTTTTGAAAAGTGAGGTTATGGTTGAAATTAAGATTGGATATGATTGTGTGTAATTTTAATTAATTTTTTAAGGCACTTTTTCTAAAAAATTCTACCTATTCGCACTAAATATAATTAATGACACTGTACATACCAATCTTTTTTTCCTTTTTTGATGATGATGATGCTGTCGATCTTATGCCCTTGGATGATGGGTTACTTCCTGTTGGACACACTGGGGTAACTTCGTTATTGTGCCGGGATGCACTTCAACTTCCGGGAGATGATTCTTTCGTGGGCCGGGATGCGCACTGAATTTACCTTCCTTCTGTTGTTGTTGATGCTGCTGTTGTTTCCGGGTGAACAACTTCTTCAGCCAATAAGTGGACAAATTCCACTGGGTTGTTTTCCAGCCTTAGCTCCACTAAGACTCTTCGAAGGACCAAAATGTAAAGGAGGCTTATCTTCTTAAGCCAACTTTAGGGTGTTTTTTTAGCAAATAAAAAAAACTTTGAATTTAAAATTCAACAAAAATAGGGAGGTTTTATTAGAAAGCCTCTGGACTTTCTTGATTATCAATAGTATAATAATTCTTATCTACAGACTTAAATCTACACAACCGTGGTGGTTGTTTTTCTAATGAGATCAACTCAAGAGAGAAAGAATAAAACAGAACTTCATGTTCTCTTATATTTTGACACCAATGAGTGTATCAAAATGGGAATACCAATACAATATAAATTTACAGTTATGATTTAGAGACAAATTCTTTAAAGAGGAGAGGTGAAGTTGGCGCGGATGGCCGTCTACCTCATAAATAAGATTTAAAAGAGTAAATTCATTGAAAATAGAAAATTTAGCAAAAATTAATTAAAAACTGTTGAAGTCGCTTCAACAGTTATTAAACAACAGGATAGATTAGGGAACGAGATTGTAAATGCATATAATACTTTGAGCACGAATACGATGTCCGTATTTTAAGACGAATTTTGCTGTCGAAGTAAGAGAAGCCATAAAGTATTTCAATTGCTTATACTCGCAATTGAAATTAAAGTTTTCTCAGGAGGATATTTTATTGAATGCGTCAGTTTTGGGAGAGATAAGTTATGGACGTAAAAAACGAGCAAAATTCTCCACAATCCACGCCAAAAAATGGTATAGCTGCAAGTGGTCTACCTCCCTATTCGGAAAAAGTTCGTAATAATGGACTGGTGCATCAGTTTGATTTTGATTTTGAATCTAAAATAGATAGATTCAACAATAAGGTAGTGTCAATAGACATCCTTAAAGAAAAATTCAAAACGTTAGAAAATATATTCATACAATATGTTGAAATATTTTCTGACGATGAATTAACAGAGGTATTTTACTCTCTGCGAGATAGGTACTTAGGAATAACTGGCATAGGTAGTTATGCCAAGTCCCTTCCTTTCAATTTACCAGCAATCGATCTGCCAAAGTTTAGCGGAAAAATGGTTGAATGGGACACGTTTAGAGAGTTATTTGAAGAGTTGTTTGTTTTAAAAACAAAGGTAGTAGAAGATGCAGCTAAAAAAATTTCAAAGCTGTCGGCAAAAAATGTAAACTTTGGAGTAAATTTTGATAAATAAATTGAATTTTTTGATAAATTAACCCAAGTTTTTTAAAATTTTAACCCTTTTTTTGATCAAACGTTTTAGATTTAACCCTTCAATTTTTGTTTTTTTTATACTTTTTATTGTAAAAGAAAATGATTCGTGTTACCCATTTTTTTGTGTCTCAATTGTTACATAGTAATAAATTAACAACGATTTTATCAGTTTTCGATTTTCGTTTTTCATTAATTTTGATTTGAAAGCAGATAACCCGCGGTTTCTTTTGAATTTTAGATTCGAATTTTCAGTTTTTACCCTAATATTTTTTTTTGTGCTTTTTCCGTAAAAATTCGCGGTTATAACCTCAGATCGAAAATGGATATGACTACTTTGATTCACAATGTCTATCGTTTAGCGGAATTCGAGGCATTTGTTTCCATTATACCCGTTGCAGATCATGGAATTGGATCATTGAATATTCATGAAAAGGAACTCAATCGTTTATGGGAAGGTGTTCGGTCAGCATACGATTCTTGGCTTATTGAGGCGGGACAAACAAAGAGTCCACAAATAGTCGAGGTAAAATCTCACTATATGGCCTCTTATAGCGCCGTGGAATTTCTTTGATAACGGATCATTGATCGTTTGAAATGGCTCGATACCCATTATGCATTTACCCCCTTGCGATACCCCTATTTTTTTATGGCGACTATAAAGTTTTCCCTCTTTCAGAGATATGTTTTCAGCCTTGTATGGCAACAAACCCCGTATAACCCCGGTGCAGAAACTTTATTACCTTATGCAAAAAACCGCAAAGGATGCTCATGACACCATTCATACTGTGCCTTTAACTAATGATGGCTATGCAATTGCATGAAAAAAATTAGTTGACACATATGAGAACAAAGGAGCGCTTATAAATGAACAGCTTCGAACTCTTTTGAGTATTAAACCCATTACCCTTGAAAGGGGTCCGAATATAAAGAGTTTACAACGAACTATAAACGATTGTATAACGAATCTCTCTACTTGAGGTAACCCCTTAAGTTTTTTATCACGTGATGTTTGTGTACATTTGCGTTACTAAATTACCCGATAATACTCTGAGTCTCTGGGAACAGTCGAAAAAACTTTGTGCGAAAACTCGGAGGTGGGAGGATATGGACACATTTTTGACTGCTCATTTCAAAACGCTTGAATCGATTTCTGATATTAGAGGATCTCACCCACACCCCGTTCAAAACCCGAACAAAAACGAAGTTTTTAATATCCCGCGAAAAAACTTAGTTTTCAATAACCCCAAGAAATATTCTAAAGATTCAAGAAAAGTGCAGAGTTTTGCGACAAAAACCAACACGACTTCAACGCTTTCTCGTTGTTACCTTTGTCAAGGTACACACCCATTGAGACTATGCCCCTCATTTTGGAATCAGAGTGTTGATGAGAGATTATTTACCGTAAAACGACTTAAGTGTTGTTCAAACTGCCTAGCGACCTCACACAAATTCAAAAATTGTAAGAGCCTTTATTTGTGTGATATGTGCAAACAAAAGCATCAATCTTTGCTTCATAGGGAAGTAAGGCAAGCAGGACATAGTTCTGTTGTTGCTCAACCCCAGCTCCCGCTTACTTCAAACCCGAGTCCAGCTGGCAATCAAACTCAACCTTCTCTTAATGTTAACCCTTCAACTTCAGCGGCTGCTCATAACCTTCTCACGTATGCCGCTCATCTGAATTCAGCCCCATTTTTGCGAACTTGAGGAAGTGCATCAAGCAGCCCAACTATCTGAAGCTGAACAGTTTTGTGAAGAACTTTACCGGTCTACAACTTACCGAAACCCCGATGGTCGCTATGTCGTTTCACTGCCTTTTCGCAGAGAATTTTTAAATGAATTGTCGTTAGGAGATTCTCGTAACAGTGCTCTGTCTCAGTTTAAGCGAAATGAGACTCGACTTTTGAGAAACCCCGCATTGAAATCATACTATGATAGTGTGATTCGCGAGTATTTCGAAATGGGACATATTGAGGCATTTGATCCCACTAATTCAGATGCGAATACTTTTTACTCACGCCATATTTAAACCCGACACTGCCACTACAAAACTCAGAGTAGTATTTAACGCTTTAAACCCTTCCTCCACTGGCGTAAGTTTAAATAATATTTTATACCCCGGACCTGTTTTACAGGCAGACATAACGGTCTTAATTTTGCAGTGGCGACTCTTTCGATACGTTTTTAACGCCGATATAGAAAAAATTTATCGCCAAATTTTGATTCATCCTGATCAAACCCCATTTCAGCAGATAGTGTTCCGTGAACATCGCGATGTCAACATTAAAGATTATGAGCTTAATACGGTCACATTTGGAGTGAATTGTGCACCGTATTTAGCGATTCGAACACGTATTCAATTGTCTAACGATTGTGAAACCCTGAATCCTAAGGCGTCTGAAATAATGAAAACCCGGATGTACGTTAACGACGTACAAGCTGGCTCTCATGGGCTAGAATACGCTTTTGAGAGACGGAACGAGCTCACCCAGGTTCTTGGCTCTGCAGGTTTTGTCCTGAGAAAGTGGACAACTAACAACATTCGTCTCTTAGAAGATTTACAAATTGAGAATCTGCTTGATGCGGACTTCTGAAAATTTTCAGACGCCAGTACGACTAAAGCCCTAGGCCTGCGATGGAACGCTAATAAAGACAGTTTTTATACTTGTTTCGCAGCCAGGGAAGGATGTTGTTACAAAACGTGCTGTCGTGTCGGAAATAGCGAAGCTATTTGACCCAGCCGGTTGGCTCTCCCCAAAGATTATTGTGGCAAAGATGATAATGCAACAAATTTGGAAATAATGCGACAGATTGGGACGAAAGTTTAAAACCATTGACTCATATTCAGTGGCGAACATTTTTGAATGATTACCCTAATATTGAAAAAATTAACATTCCAAGATGGGTTAATTTTCACCCCGATTATGAAATTGAACTCCATGCCTTTTCAGATGCCTCTGAAAAAGCATATGGTGCCGCACTCTATATTAGAAATATTTCCTCGAATGAGATTACGACGCACTTACTCGCGTCAAAGACAAAGGTAGCTCCTGTTCAGCCCGAAACTTTACCCCGCTTAGAACTTTGTGAAACGGCTTTGATGGCAAACATGGTAGAATCAATGTGTGGTCAATTAAATCTAGACAAGAGAAAGATTTATTTTTGGACCGATTCTATCATAGTTTTATCTTCGCTCAAAAAAAACCCCGTGCCATTGGCCAACCTTTGTAAAAAATAGAGTTGCGTTGATTGTAAAGAAAGTTAGTATTGAAAATTGGTCTCATGTGGGTTCCAGTGACAACCCCGCCGATGTGGCAAGCCGTAGAACTCTTGCTCGAGATTTGGTCGATAAGGACAACCTAGAGAAACGTGGCCCCAACATTCTGTTACAAATCATCGGCATTTAGAAGTTCAATCGTTTTCTGTTCGAACTGAACAGCCGTTTGACATACTTGTGCGTTACTCAGATTTACCCCGTGCAATCCGAATTATTTCGTATTGGTTCAGGTGTTTGCAATATTTGAAAACCCGAAAATGTTTGTTCAACACCTTAGATTTATTTCAATCAGAAATGAATTTTACTCGAGATCGCTTGATTCTTGTATGCCAACAAAATTGTATACCCGAATATAGACAATTAGGGAAAGGTACACCTTTATCATCAAAAAGTAATTTACTTACATTGAACCCGTTTATTAACTCTAATGGGTTCCTCAGATTAAATGGTCGTTTAGCTCGATCAGATGGCTTGACGTACGATGAAAGGTTCCCCAAAAAATCGGTTATCATTGGTAAGTTTTTTGTATAGATTTTGTATTTTTTTTAATAAAGTGCGTTTTTAATGGTTTGACTTTTTAATTTAATTTTTCAAGCTGGAAGTAACTCGAAAAGATACCTTTTAAGTTAGCAAATATATAATATATATAAATTTTTCGTGTAAAATTATTTTGTGTGCGTGTTTAACTCAAAATCTACTCTTTAAGTTAAAAAAAACTATACATATTTTCCTTATTTTTTTTAATTCATTGTACTATCTCGGCCCTTATATACAATGGATCCGGTTAATGTTATTAAACTACAAGATAGATTAGGGAACGAGATTGTAAATGCATATAATACTTTGAGCACGATTGCTCAAAGTAATAAATCAAATTTAGAAATAAGAAAGTGTGATGGGATTGCGGGAAAAGTTTTGTGGGCTCGAAGAGAGTTTGAGAAGAATGATAAAGAACTACGTCCTCCATCCTCGACTTTAGAATGAAATCCGTATTTTAAGACGAATTTTGCTGTCGAAGTAAGAGAAGCTATAAAGTATTTCAATTGCTTATACTCGCAATTGAAATTAAAGTTTTCTCAGTAGGATATTTTATTGAATGCGTCAGTTTTGGGAGAGACAAGTTATGGACGTAAAAAAGGAGCAAAATGCTCCACAATCCACGCCAAAAAGTGGTAAGCTGCAAGTGGTCTACCTCCCTATTCGGAAAAAGTTCGTAATAATGGACTGGTGCATCAGTTCCAATATATATTGGATGATTTTGAATCTAAAATAGATATATTCAACAATAAGGTAGTGTCAATAGACATCCTTAAAGAAAAATTCAAAACGGTAGAAAATATATTCATACAATATGTTGAAATATTTTCTGACGATGAATTAACAGAGGTATTTTACTCTCTGCGAGATAGGTATTTAGGAATAACTGGCATAGATAGTTATGCCAAGTCCCTTCCTTTCAATTTACCAGCAATCGATCTGCCAAAGTTTAGCGGAAAAATGGTTGAATGGGACACGTTTAGAGAGTTATTTAAAGAGTTGATAATTAATCAACCATACTCAACCGCTCAAAAAATGTGTGTTTTAAAAACAAAGGTAGTAGAAGATGCAGCTAAAAAAATTTCAAAGCTGTCGGCAAAAAATGTAAACTTTGAAACTGCCTGGAGTATATTGAAAGATCATTACTCGAATAAACGGGCAGCAACCTCAATGTATTTTAGGTCAATTTTAGACGCACCTTCGGTATATTATAACAAAAAAAGTGTAAAAAACTTTTTTCTGCAAGTATATAAAGATATTTATTATTAAGAGCAACATAATGAAAGATAAACCAATACCGAAAAATTCCCAATTTTGTATGATCAGTGTTACCAATTTGGAGATGTTCCATCTGGATTTTACGGTTGTTTTACTTCCTTAGCTGGTAAAACAGTAATCTAGCGATTTTTTTAAAAGCTGGTTTTATCTGGTATTTAATTTTTTATTTCAAAATGAACACATTTTAAATAAATAAAATGAGAAATATTGATTTTTCAAACACGCAAAGTGATCGAAATAATTACGAATACAAATTTATTTCGATAGCGAAATTTTTTCTGATGTGGTACTTGATTTACTGTTTCAGTTTCAACTTAAATAAATAAGCTGTACAACACTATTCATTCTATTTTTATCACCCCCTTGTCTTTAATTAAAATTCTTTTAGAATACGGTACGTGTTTTTTAATTTTTAAATAAAGTGTTTTGAAATTAAAAAGTGTGTGTGACATTATAAAAGTGCTTATAATAAAAAATAAATTAACAACAAATACCCAATCGACTCGATTGAAAACAAAAAAAAAATTTTTTTTTGTTAAAATCCCGTCGGCTAAACACAAAAAGCTTTATTTTTTTCTACTCAGTGCATTTTGTTATTTTTTCATTTATCCTTTCGAGTGTGTTTTATTTTTTATTTTAAAGTTATTACCCAAATTCTTTGAAAGCGCTTCTTTATTGTTCTTGAATCTCTGTTAACCCATCTGTTAAGAATATCCCTTTTTTAAATACATTTTTACCCAACTGCATAAATTATATACAAAAGAGAATATAAAATAAACAATTTTACTTGTTGTCAAATTAAACAGACGGACTCGCTAAGAAAATATTTTTTTTGTGTTATAAACAAAGTGCAAGTGTTTATTAGAATTATTAGTGTAAACAAATATTTTTTTTCTTGTTCTTGTTCTCGTTCTCGTTCTTTTTATTTTTATTTGCATTCAAAACGCACAAGAGAACGTATAAACATACTCATTGTTGTTATTGTTTTGTATTTATTTTTATAGTCACGCACATAACAATAGTCTTGAGGACTTATGGATAACGAATAAACCGGTTATTCGTAAAATATTCAGTAATAAAGTGATTTTTTCTTATTGAACCCGTGGAAAATAATTAAATTATTGCATTTTATAATTAAATGAAATGAACTTAATAAATTTTGAATATTTTTGCGATATTTGATAAATAAATATACTCGTTTTCCACATACATGAGTACTAGGGCGGGTCGATTTAATAATCGCCCAAAGCTCAGTGAAAATCGTATTCTAGGGATCAAAATAAGAAACTTTGCGGAATTAACCATACCTCTAAAACGAATTCTACTACCCCGAAACTGTTGACTTTTGTCCCGTAGGGTCAAGTTTTGAAAAATCCCACTTTGACCCATGTAGAGTGCCCCAATCGAGTCCAAATGTATGACCGACCCCCACTAACTTTGAAGGGCCGATCCACCCATGCTCGTGGCACACCCCCCTGGAACTCCCCTGGGGGGTTCCCCATACAAACATTTCAAAAAATCTCCATTTTTGGCACTTTATTTTATTATTTTTTATTTATTTTATTTATTTTTAATATTTTATTTATTTTTTCTCTTTAGAAATTTATTTAGTCAGAACATATGTAAATGAAAAAAATAATTTAACTTAGTAATAGAAAAGAAATAAAAAAAATTACTGTTTGAAGTCTTTTTTGCTTTCAAGTCTGGGCAATTTCGCACGGCTCTCTTATGTCGTCGCCATAACAGCCTCTACATTTTCCGGTATAACTCGTTTGGAAACGCTAGCTAGCAATTGAACGTGTCGTTCTGTTGCAGGTCGTAAAATAGGTTGTGTGGGTTTTTTAAGCCACCACAAGACACAGCTGCATGTCGTAAACTTACTTAAGCAAAATCGGTTACAGGTAGAATTGAGCATAAAATTATCATAAAGGATTTTCCAGAAGTAATAAAAGGCGCACTTGCTTAACAGAAAGCATAAAATTATCATAAAGGATTTTCCAGAAGTAATAAAAGGCGCACTTGCTTAACAGTATTTGTGGTCAGATTAACGTTTAATTTACATGTAAGTATTTTATGGGCAGTTTTGACAACAAAATCGGTTACAGGTAGAATTGAGCATAAAATTATCATAAAGGATTTTCCAGAAGTAATAAAAGGCGCACTTGCTTAACAGATTTTGTGGTCAGATTAACTTTTAATTTACATGTAAGTATTTAATGGGCAGTTTTAACAACAAAATCGGTTACAGGTAGAATTAAAATTACCATTTCATTTTTATTACCTCGTAGACCATATATAACGCAACAGTTTTTGTGAATGCATTAAGTCGTTGTGAAGAACTCAAAGTGTGAAGTTCTAATTTCAGATAAAAAAATATTTAAAAAAAAAAATCATTCCAAATCAAAAAGTTTACAATGAATCCACCATCCTTTACACCGCAAGATGAAGCAATAACAACATCAACAACTATCGAAAACCCAATGAGTCATATACCCAGGCATGATGTTACTGTTTTTGGTGTGTCTACTGATTTGACTGATCTTAATTTACCAACCCATCTGGATATTTTGAGATATTATTTTTACTTGAGCGAACAAAAAAAATTGCTCTATAAATCATTCACTATTCAAGTACAAGATAAGTTGATTGGAATTTGGAAAAAACTTGGTATGGAAATAATGCTGAAAAAAAGTGTATATAATAAATTGAATAGATTGCTTGTCAAATATCAAGAGCAAATCAAGAATAGAAACAAACACCAAGAATTTACAGAGTATGTAAAATCTCTGGAAACAATTTTTTTCATTGGAACATGTAAATGCGATTTGAAGGCAGCTCCATGTGCATGCGGTTTGGTTCCCGAACGCCTCAAAGAGTTTATGCACGATCAACATAATCAGAGAAGACTAACAATGGATGGATTTGCGATGGAAATTGAAGAGCAAGGAGCAACGTCTATGTCATCAATGCCAACATACCAAGATCCCGATGATTCAACATACGCACCGCCACCGGTTCAAGAAGATTTGGATATAAGCACAAGTTCACAATACACACAGAGATACGATTGTTTTAACTTTGCCTTGGTATGTGACAGATTTGGTGTGCCTGATAGAGTAGCATCAGCAATGGGAACCGCTCTTTTCCAAGATTTTAAAATGAAAGATACCCATGGCAAACCTCTCATCATGGATAAATCGAAAGTTCGCCGAGAAAAAGAGAAATGCAGACAAGAAGTGCTTCGCAAACGGTTAGATGATACCAATTTGTTAGCATTTTCATTCGATGGCAGAAAAGATGATACTTTAACGAGAGATGCAATTGATGAGAAGTATCATACTAGGATGGTAAAAGAACCTCATCTTGTTATTTTGAGAGAACCGAATTCTGAATTGATTGGTTACGTAAGACTGGAACATGAAACCGCTGAATACAAAACAACCAAATTAAATGATTTTTTTAACGATAAAAATATATCACTGAATGAATTAATTGGCATATGCGTTGACGGTGAGCCAACAAACACTGGCCCACACGGTGGAATTATACGACGATTCGAATTGCTGTTAAAAAGACCATTGCATTGGTTCGTTTGCCTTCTACACTTCAACGAACTTCCGTTTCGGCATTTGTTTGAAGCTTTGGATAAATCAACCAGCACTGGACCAAGATCGGCAACCGGAAAATTGAGCCGTCAAATCGAAACTTGTGAAACTCTTCCGGTAAGTTATTGCTATCACTCATTTATTATAATTGTCAACCGTTTTTAATTGCTTTATTTTTATATATTTTCAGGTGGTGGACGGCTTTCAGAAAATTGAGTTGAAAAATATGCCCCCTGCTCCAGAAAAAATTGAATTTTCCACCGATTCCAAGTACTTATACGACATGGCCCATGCAATTTCTAGCGGCGTGGTTTCAGTGGATCTGGCTAACATCAAACCAGGGAAAATTGTACATTCTCGGTGGCTCACCAAGGCCGCTAGACTATTACGATTATATGTGACAACGGAAAATCCAGATGCAAATTTAAGAATACTGGTTGAATTTATAATTACATGTTATGTGCCAATGTACTTCAATATTAAGTATTACAGCTCTGTCGTGTACGGTAGTAGATTATTTTTCAAATTCATTAGTTGGTCAAGATTTCTAGAACCTCGTTTACGCAAAATTGTCAATAAAGTAATTACAGATAATTCATATTATGCGCATTCGGAAAATATCTTGTTATCAATGTTGTTTGATGATAGCAAAGAAAAGCGCGACTGTGCTATCAAGATAATTCTACGCTATCGAACCGATGTTGACGACCCAACGGGACTTAGAGCTTATAAAAAACCAGATATAAACTTTTATTGCACAAGTTACACGGAAATGATCAATATGAATGACATAAATGACGTATTTGAACCACCATTCACTCGAAGCATTCCATACGATACTTTGAAAGAATATTTAAATCAAGATGATCCACCGTTTAATGATCCAAAAATTCCATCACACATACAAGGAACAGAACGACACGTTCAATTGCTAGCTAGCGTTTCCAAACGAGTTATACCGGAAAATGTAGAGGCTGTTATGGCGACGACGTTAGAGAGCCGTGCGAAATTGCCCAGACTTGAAAGCAAAAAAGACTTCAAACAGTAATTTTTATCTTTTCTTTTCTATTACTAAGTTAAATTAATTTTTTCATTTACATATGTTCTGACTAAATAAATTTCTAAAGAGAAAAAATAAATAAAATATTAAAAATAAATAAAATAAATAAAAAATAATAAAATAAAGTGCCAAAAATGGAGATTTTTTGAAATGTTTGTATGGGGAACCCCCCAGGGGAGTTCCAGGGGGGTGTGCCACGAGCATGGGTGGATCGGCCCTTCAAAGTTAGTGGGGGTCGGTCATACATTTGGACTCGATTGGGGCACTCTACATGGGTCAAAGTGGGATTTTTCAAAACTTGACCCTACGGGACAAAAGTCAACAGTTTCGGGGTAGTAGAATTCGTTTTAGAGGTATGGTTAATTCCGCAAAGTTTCTTATTTTGATCCCTAGAATACGATTTTCACTGAGCTTTGGGCGATTTTTTTGCCTCCCCACAAATCGACCCGGCCTAATGAGTACCCGTGTTTGTTATTCGCAATACTAGTGTTTTTTTAAGTTTATTATATATTTTTTTTGTGAGAATTTTTGACGACCAAATTGTAAAAGCAACCTTTTGACTATTAGATTTTAATTTTTTACTCGTTTATATAATTTATTATCAATTTTTTTAAAAATTTTGATAAATAAATTGAATTTTTTGATAAATTAACCCAAGTTTTTTTAAATTTTAACCCTTTTTTTGATCAAACGTTTTAGATTTAACCCTTCAATTTTTGTTTTTTTTATACTTTTTATTGTAAAAGAAAATGATTCGTGTTACCCATTTTTTTTGTGTCTCAATTGTTACAAAGTAATAAATTAACAACGATTTGATCAGTTTTCGATTTTCGTTTTTCATTAATTTTGATTTGAAAGCAGATAACCCGCGGTTTCTTTTGAATTTTCGATTTGAATTTTCAGTTTTTACCCTAATATTATTTTTTGTGCTTTTTCCGTAAAAATTCCCGGTTATAACCTCAGATCGAAAATGGATATGACTACTTTGATTCACAATGTCTATCGTTTAGCGGAATTCGAGGCATTTGTTTCCATTATACCCGTTGCAGATCATGGAATTGGATCATTGAATATTCATGAAAAGGAACTCAATCGTTTATGGGAAGGTGTTCGGTCAGCATACGATTCTTGGCTTATTGAGGCGGGACAAACAAAGAGTCCACAAATAGTGGAGGTAAAATCTCACTATATGGCCTCTTATAGCGCCGTGGAATTTCTTTGATAACGGATCATTGATCGTTTGAAATGGCTCGATACCCATTATGCATTTACCCCCTTGCGATACCCCTATTTTTTATGGCGACTATAAAGTTTTCCCTCTTTCAGAGATATGTTTTCAGCCTTGTATGGCAACAAACCCCGTATAACCCCGGTGCAGAAACTTTATTACCTTATGCAAAAAACCGCAAAGGATGCTCATGACACCATTCATACTGTGCCTTTAACTAATGATGGCTATGCAATTGCATGAAAAAAATTAGTTGACACATATGAGAACAAAGGAGCGCTTATAAATGAACAGCTTCGAACTCTTTTGAGTATTAAACCCATTACCCTTGAAAGGGGTCCGAATATAAAGAGTTTACAACGAACTATAAACGATTGTATAACGAATCTCTCTACTTGAGGTAACCCCTTAAGTTTTTTATCACGTGATGTTTGTGTACATTTGCGTTACTAAATTACCCGATAATACTCTGAGTCTCTGGGAACAGTCGAAAAAACTTTGTGCGAAAACTCGGAGGTGGGAGGATATGGACACATTTTTGACTGCTCATTTCAAAACGCTTGAATCGATTTCTGATATTAGAGGATCTCACCCACACCCCGTTCAAAACCCGAACAAAAACGAAGTTTTTAATATCCCGCGAAAAAACTTAGTTTTCAATAACCCCAAGAAATATTCTAAAGATTCAAGAAAAGTGCAGAGTTTTGCGACAAAAACCAACACGACTTCAACGCTTTCTCGTTGTTACCTTTGTCAAGGTACACACCCATTGAGACTATGCCCCTCATTTTGGAATCAGAGTGTTGATGAGAGATTATTTACCGTAAAACGACTTAAGTGTTGTTCAAACTGCCTAGCGACCTCACACAAATTCAAAAATTGTAAGAGCCTTTATTTGTGTGATATGTGCAAACAAAAGCATCACTCTTTGCTTCATAGGGAAGTAAGGCAAGCAGGACATAGTTCTGTTGTTGCTCAACCCCAGCTCCCGCTTACTTCAAACCCGAGTCCAGCTGGCAATCAAACTCAACCTTCTCTTAATGTTAACCCTTCAACTTCAGCGGCTGCTCATAACCTTCTCACGTATGCCGCTCATCTGAATTCAGCCCCATTTTTGCGAACTTGAGGAAGTGCATCAAGCAGCCCAACTATCTGAAGCTGAACAGTTTTGTGAAGAACTTTACCGGTCTACAACTTACCGAAACCCCGATGGTCGCTATGTCGTTTCACTGCCTTTTCGCAGAGAATTTTTAAATGAATTGTCGTTAGGAGATTCTCGTAACAGTGCTCTGTCTCAGTTTAAGCGAAATGAGACTCGACTTTTGAGAAACCCCGCATTGAAATCATACTATGATAGTGTGATTCGCGAGTATTTCGAAATGGGACATATTGAGGCATTTGATCCCACTAATTCAGATGCGAATACTTTTTACTCACGCCATATTTAAACCCGACACTGCCACTACAAAACTCAGAGTAGTATTTAACGCTTTAAACCCTTCCTCCACTGGCGTAAGTTTAAATAATATTTTATACCCCGGACCTGTTTTACAGGCAGACATAACGGTCTTAATTTTGCAGTGGCGACTCTTTCGATACGTTTTTAACGCCGATATAGAAAAAATTTATCGCCAAATTTTGATTCATCCTGATCAAACCCCATTTCAGCAGATAGTGTTCCGTGAACATCGCGATGTCAACATTAAAGATTATGAGCTTAATACGGTCACATTTGGAGTGAATTGTGCACCGTATTTAGCGATTCGAACACGTATTCAATTGTCTAACGATTGTGAAACCCTGAATCCTAAGGCGTCTGAAATAATGAAAACCCGGATGTACGTTAACGACGTACAAGCTGGCTCTCATGGGCTAGAATACGCTTTTGAGAGACGGAACGAGCTCACCCAGGTTCTTGGCTCTGCAGGTTTTGTCCTGAGAAAGTGGACAACTAACAACATTCGTCTCTTAGAAGATTTACAAATTGAGAATCTGCTTGATGCGGACTTCTGAAAATTTTCAGACGCCAGTACGACTAAAGCCCTAGGCCTGCGATGGAACGCTAATAAAGACAGTTTTTATACTTGTTTCGCAGCCAGGGAAGGATGTTGTTACAAAACGTGCTGTCGTGTCGGAAATAGCGAAGCTATTTGACCCAGCCGGTTGGCTCTCCCCAAAGATTATTGTGGCAAAGATGATAATGCAACAAATTTGGAAATAATGCGACAGATTGGGACGAAAGTTTAAAACCATTGACTCATATTCAGTGGCGAACATTTTTGAATGATTACCCTAATATTGAAAAAATTAACATTCCAAGATGGGTTAATTTTCACCCCGATTATGAAATTGAACTCCATGCCTTTTCAGATGCCTCTGAAAAAGCATATGGTGCCGCACTCTATATTAGAAATATTTCCTCGAATGAGATTACGACGCACTTACTCGCGTCAAAGACAAAGGTAGCTCCTGTTCAGCCCGAAACTTTACCCCGCTTAGAACTTTGTGAAACGGCTTTGATGGCAAACATGGTAGAATCAATGTGTGGTCAATTAAATCTAGACAAGAGAAAGATTTATTTTTGGACCGATTCTATCATAGTTTTATCTTCGCTCAAAAAAAACCCCGTGCCATTGGCCAACCTTTGTAAAAAATAGAGTTGCGTTGATTGTAAAGAAAGTTAGTATTGAAAATTGGTCTCATGTGGGTTCCAGTGACAACCCCGCCGATGTGGCAAGCCGTAGAACTCTTGCTCGAGATTTGGTCGATAAGGACAACCTAGAGAAACGTGGCCCCAACATTCTGTTACAAATCATCGGCATTTAGAAGTTCAATCGTTTTCTGTTCGAACTGAACAGCCGTTTGACATACTTGTGCGTTACTCAGATTTACCCCGTGCAATCCGAATTATTTCGTATTGGTTCAGGTGTTTGCAATATTTGAAAACCCGAAAATGTTTGTTCAACACCTTAGATTTATTTCAATCAGAAATGAATTTTACTCGAGATCGCTTGATTCTTGTATGCCAACAAAATTGTATACCCGAATATAGACAATTAGGGAAAGGTACACCTTTATCATCAAAAAGTAATTTACTTACATTGAACCCGTTTATTAACTCTAATGGGTTCCTTAGATTAAATGGTCGTTTAGCTCGATCAGATGGCTTGACGTACGATGAAAGGTTCCCCAAAAAATCGGTTATCATTGGTAAGTTTTTTGTATAGATTTTGTATTTTTTTTAATAAAGTGCGTTTTTAATGGTTTGACTTTTTAATTTAATTTTTCAAGCTGGAAGTAACTCGAAAAGATACCTTTTAAGTTAGCAAATATATAATATATATAAATTTTTCGTGTAAAATTATTTTGTGTGCGTGTTTAACTCAAAATCTACTCTTTAAGTTAAAAAAAACTATACATATTTTCCTTATTTTTTTTAATTCATTGTACTATCTCGGCCCTTATATACAATGGATCCGGTTAATGTTATTAAACTACAAGATAGATTAGGGAACGAGATTGTAAATGCATATAATACTTTGAGCACGATTGCTCAAAGTAATAAATCAAATTTAGAAATAAGAAAGTGTGATGGGATTGCGGGAAAAGTTTTGTGGGCTCGAAGAGAGTTTGAGAAGAATGATAAAGAACTACGTCCTCCATCCTCGACTTTAGAATGAAATCCGTATTTTAAGACGAATTTTGCTGTCGAAGTAAGAGAAGCTATAAAGTATTTCAATTGCTTATACTCGCAATTGAAATTAAAGTTTTCTCAGTAGGATATTTTATTGAATACGTCAGTTTTGGGAGAGACAAGTTATGGACGTAAAAAAGGAGCAAAATGCTCCACAATCCACGCCAAAAAGTGGTAAGCTGCAAGTGGTCTACCTCCCTATTCGGAAAAAGTTCGTAATAATGGACTGGTGCATCAGTTCCAATATATATTGGATGATTTTGAATCTAAAATAGATATATTCAACAATAAGGTAGTGTCAATAGACATCCTTAAAGAAAAATTCAAAACGGTAGAAAATATATTCATACAATATGTTGAAATATTTTCTGACGATGAATTAACAGAGGTATTTTACTCTCTGCGAGATAGGTATTTAGGAATAACTGGCATAGATAGTTATGCCAAGTCCCTTCCTTTCAATTTACCAGCAATCGATCTGCCAAAGTTTAGCGGAAAAATGGTTGAATGGGACACGTTTAGAGAGTTATTTAAAGAGTTGATAATTAATCAACCATACTCAACCGCTCAAAAAATGTGTGTTTTAAAAACAAAGGTAGTAGAAGATGCAGCTAAAAAAATTTCAAAGCTGTCGGCAAAAAATGTAAACTTTGAAACTGCCTGGAGTATATTGAAAGATCATTACTCGAATAAACGGGCAGCAACCTCAATGTATTTTAGGTCAATTTTAGACGCACCTTCGGTATATTATAACAAAAAAAGTGTAAAAAACTTTTTTCTGCAAGTATATAAAGATATTTATTATTAAAAGCAACATAATGAAAGATAAACCAATACCGAAAAATTCCCAATTTTGTATGATCAGTGTTACCAATTTGGAGATGTTCCATCTGGATTTTACGGTTGTTTTACTTCCTTAGCTGGTAAAACAGTAATCTAGCGATTTTTTTAAAAGCTGGTTTTATCTGGTATTTAATTTTTTATTTCAAAATGAACACATTTTAAATAAATAAAATGAGATATATTGATTTTTCAAACACGCAAAGTGATCGAAATAATTACGAATACAAATTTATTTCGATAGCGAAATTTTTTCTGATGTGGTACTTGATTTACTGTTTCAGTTTCAACTTAAATAAATAAGCTGTACAACACTATTCATTCTATTTTTATCACCCCCTTGTCTTTAATTAAAATTCTTTTAGAATACGGTACGTGTTTTTTAATTTTTAAATAAAGTGTTTTGAAATTAAAAAGTGTGTGTGACATTATAAAAGTGCTTATAATAAAAAATAAATTAACAACAAATACCCAATCGACTCGATTGAAAACAAAAAAAAATTTTTTTTTGTTAAAATCCCGTCGGCTAAACACAAAAAGCTTTATTTTTTTCTACTCAGTGCATTTTGTTATTTTTTCATTTATCCTTTCGAGTGTGTTTTATTTTTTATTTTAAAGTTATTACCCAAATTCTTTGAAAGCGCTTCTTTATTGTTCTTGAATCTCTGTTAACCCATCTGTTAAGAATATCCCTTTTTTAAATACATTTTTACCCAACTGCATAAATTATATACAAAAGAGAATATAAAATAAACAATTTTACTTGTTGTCAAATTAAACAGACGGACTCGCGAAGAAAATATTTTTTTTGTGTTATAAACAAAGTGCAAGTGTTTATTAGAATTATTAGTGTAAACAAATATTTTTTTCTTGTTCTTGTTCTCGTTCTCGTTCTTTTTATTTTTATTTGCATTCAAAACGCACAAGAGAACGTATAAACATACTCATTGTTGTTATTGTTTTGTATTTATTTTTATAGTCACGCACATAACAATAGTCTTGAGGACTTATGGATAACGAATAAACCGGTTATTCGTAAAATATTCAGTAATAAAGTGATTTTTTCTTATTGAACCCGTGGAAAATAATTAAATTATTGCATTTTATAATTAAATGAAATGAACTTAATAAATTTTGAATATTTTTGCGATATTTGATAAATAAATATACTCGTTTTCCACATACATGAGTACCCGTGTTTGTTATTCGCAATACTAGTGTTTTTTTAAGTTTATTATATATTTTTTTTGTGAGAATTTTTGACGACCAAATTGTAAAAGCAACCTTTTGACTATTAGATTTTAATTTTTTACTCGTTTATATAATTTATTATCAATTTTTTTAAAAATTTTGATAAATAAATTGAATTTTTTGATAAATTAACCCAAGTTTTTTTAAATTTTAACCCTTTTTTTGATCAAACGTTTTAGATTTAACCCTTCAATTTTTGTTTTTTTTATACTTTTTATTGTAAAAGAAAATGATTCGTGTTACCCATTTTTTTTGTGTCTCAATTGTTACAAAGTAATAAATTAACAACGATTTGATCAGTTTTCGATTTTCGTTTTTCATTAATTTTGATTTGAAAGCAGATAACCCGCGGTTTCTTTTGAATTTTCGATTTGAATTTTCAGTTTTTACCCTAATATTATTTTTTGTGCTTTTTCCGTAAAAATTCCCGGTTATAACCTCAGATCGAAAATGGATATGACTACTTTGATTCACAATGTCTATCGTTTAGCGGAATTCGAGGCATTTGTTTCCATTATACCCGTTGCAGATCATGGAATTGGATCATTGAATATTCATGAAAAGGAACTCAATCGTTTATGGGAAGGTGTTCGGTCAGCATACGATTCTTGGCTTATTGAGGCGGGACAAACAAAGAGTCCACAAATAGTGGAGGTAAAATCTCACTATATGGCCTCTTATAGCGCCGTGGAATTTCTTTGATAACGGATCATTGATCGTTTGAAATGGCTCGATACCCATTATGCATTTACCCCCTTGCGATACCCCTATTTTTTATGGCGACTATAAAGTTTTCCCTCTTTCAGAGATATGTTTTCAGCCTTGTATGGCAACAAACCCCGTATAACCCCGGTGCAGAAACTTTATTACCTTATGCAAAAAACCGCAAAGGATGCTCATGACACCATTCATACTGTGCCTTTAACTAATGATGGCTATGCAATTGCATGAAAAAAATTAGTTGACACATATGAGAACAAAGGAGCGCTTATAAATGAACAGCTTCGAACTCTTTTGAGTATTAAACCCATTACCCTTGAAAGGGGTCCGAATATAAAGAGTTTACAACGAACTATAAACGATTGTATAACGAATCTCTCTACTTGAGGTAACCCCTTAAGTTTTTTATCACGTGATGTTTGTGTACATTTGCGTTACTAAATTACCCGATAATACTCTGAGTCTCTGGGAACAGTCGAAAAAACTTTGTGCGAAAACTCGGAGGTGGGAGGATATGGACACATTTTTGACTGCTCATTTCAAAACGCTTGAATCGATTTCTGATATTAGAGGATCTCACCCACACCCCGTTCAAAACCCGAACAAAAACGAAGTTTTTAATATCCCGCGAAAAAACTTAGTTTTCAATAACCCCAAGAAATATTCTAAAGATTCAAGAAAAGTGCAGAGTTTTGCGACAAAAACCAACACGACTTCAACGCTTTCTCGTTGTTACCTTTGTCAAGGTACACACCCATTGAGACTATGCCCCTCATTTTGGAATCAGAGTGTTGATGAGAGATTATTTACCGTAAAACGACTTAAGTGTTGTTCAAACTGCCTAGCGACCTCACACAAATTCAAAAATTGTAAGTAGCCTTTATTTGTGTGATATGTGCAAACAAAAGCATCACTCTTTGCTTCATAGGGAAGTAAGGCAAGCAGGACATAGTTCTGTTGTTGCTCAACCCCAGCTCCCGCTTACTTCAAACCCGAGTCCAGCTGGCAATCAAACTCAACCTTCTCTTAATGTTAACCCTTCAACTTCAGCGGCTGCTCATAACCTTCTCACGTATGCCTCTCATCTGAATTCAGCCCCATTTTTGCGAACTTGAGGAAGTGCATCAAGCAGCCCAACTATCTGAAGCTGAACAGTTTTGTGAAGAACTTTACCGGTCTACAACTTACCGAAACCCCGATGGTCGCTATGTCGTTTCACTGCCTTTTCGCAGAGAATTTTTAAATGAATTGTCGTTAGGAGATTCTCGTAACAGTGCTCTGTCTCAGTTTAAGCGAAATGAGACTCGACTTTTGAGAAACCCCGCATTGAAATCATACTATGATAGTGTGATTCGCGAGTATTTCGAAATGGGACATATTGAGGCATTTGATCCCACTAATTCAGATGCGAATACTTTTTACTCACGCCATATTTAAACCCGACACTGCCACTACAAAACTCAGAGTAGTATTTAACGCTTTAAACCCTTCCTCCACTGGCGTAAGTTTAAATAATATTTTATACCCCGGACCTGTTTTACAGGCAGACATAACGGTCTTAATTTTGCAGTGGCGACTCTTTCGATACGTTTTTAACGCCGATATAGAAAAAATTTATCGCCAAATTTTGATTCATCCTGATCAAACCCCATTTCAGCAGATAGTGTTCCGTGAACATCGCGATGTCAACATTAAAGATTATGAGCTTAATACGGTCACATTTGGAGTGAATTGTGCACCGTATTTAGCGATTCGAACACGTATTCAATTGTCTAACGATTGTGAAACCCTGAATCCTAAGGCGTCTGAAATAATGAAAACCCGGATGTACGTTAACGACGTACAAGCTGGCTCTCATGGGCTAGAATACGCTTTTGAGAGACGGAACGAGCTCACCCAGGTTCTTGGCTCTGCAGGTTTTGTCCTGAGAAAGTGGACAACTAACAACATTCGTCTCTTAGAAGATTTACAAATTGAGAATCTGCTTGATGCGGACTTCTGAAAATTTTCAGACGCCAGTACGACTAAAGCCCTAGGCCTGCGATGGAACGCTAATAAAGACAGTTTTTATACTTGTTTCGCAGCCAGGGAAGGATGTTGTTACAAAACGTGCTGTCGTGTCGGAAATAGCGAAGCTATTTGACCCAGCCGGTTGGCTCTCCCCAAAGATTATTGTGGCAAAGATGATAATGCAACAAATTTGGAAATAATGCGACAGATTGGGACGAAAGTTTAAAACCATTGACTCATATTCAGTGGCGAACATTTTTGAATGATTACCCTAATATTGAAAAAATTAACATTCCAAGATGGGTTAATTTTCACCCCGATTATGAAATTGAACTCCATGCCTTTTCAGATGCCTCTGAAAAAGCATATGGTGCCGCACTCTATATTAGAAATATTTCCTCGAATGAGATTACGACGCACTTACTCGCGTCAAAGACAAAGGTAGCTCCTGTTCAGCCCGAAACTTTACCCCGCTTAGAACTTTGTGAAACGGCTTTGATGGCAAACATGGTAGAATCAATGTGTGGTCAATTAAATCTAGACAAGAGAAAGATTTATTTTTGGACCGATTCTATCATAGTTTTATCTTCGCTCAAAAAAAACCCCGTGCCATTGGCCAACCTTTGTAAAAAATAGAGTTGCGTTGATTGTAAAGAAAGTTAGTATTGAAAATTGGTCTCATGTGGGTTCCAGTGACAACCCCGCCGATGTGGCAAGCCGTAGAACTCTTGCTCGAGATTTGGTCGATAAGGACAACCTAGAGAAACGTGGCCCCAACATTCTGTTACAAATCATCGGCATTTAGAAGTTCAATCGTTTTCTGTTCGAACTGAACAGCCGTTTGACATACTTGTGCGTTACTCAGATTTACCCCGTGCAATCCGAATTATTTCGTATTGGTTCAGGTGTTTGCAATATTTGAAAACCCGAAAATGTTTGTTCAACACCTTAGATTTATTTCAATCAGAAATGAATTTTACTCGAGATCGCTTGATTCTTGTATGCCAACAAAATTGTATACCCGAATATAGACAATTAGGGAAAGGTACACCTTTATCATCAAAAAGTAATTTACTTACATTGAACCCGTTTATTAACTCTAATGGGTTCCTTAGATTAAATGGTCGTTTAGCTCGATCAGATGGCTTGACGTACGATGAAAGGTTCCCCAAAAAATCGGTTATCATTGGTAAGTTTTTTGTATAGATTTTGTATTTTTTTTAATAAAGTGCGTTTTTAATGGTTTGACTTTTTAATTTAATTTTTCAAGCTGGAAGTAACTCGAAAAGATACCTTTTAAGTTAGCAAATATATAATATATATAAATTTTTCGTGTAAAATTATTTTGTGTGCGTGTTTAACTCAAAATCTACTCTTTAAGTTAAAAAAAACTATACATATTTTCCTTATTTTTTTTAATTCATTGTACTATCTCGGCCCTTATATACAATGGATCCGGTTAATGTTATTAAACTACAAGATAGATTAGGGAACGAGATTGTAAATGCATATAATACTTTGAGCACGATTGCTCAAAGTAATAAATCAAATTTAGAAATAAGAAAGTGTGATGGGATTGCGGGAAAAGTTTTGTGGGCTCGAAGAGAGTTTGAGAAGAATGATAAAGAACTACGTCCTCCATCCTCGACTTTAGAATGAAATCCGTATTTTAAGACGAATTTTGCTGTCGAAGTAAGAGAAGCTATAAAGTATTTCAATTGCTTATACTCGCAATTGAAATTAAAGTTTTCTCAGTAGGATATTTTATTGAATACGTCAGTTTTGGGAGAGACAAGTTATGGACGTAAAAAAGGAGCAAAATGCTCCACAATCCACGCCAAAAAGTGGTAAGCTGCAAGTGGTCTACCTCCCTATTCGGAAAAAGTTCGTAATAATGGACTGGTGCATCAGTTCCAATATATATTGGATGATTTTGAATCTAAAATAGATATATTCAACAATAAGGTAGTGTCAATAGACATCCTTAAAGAAAAATTCAAAACGGTAGAAAATATATTCATACAATATGTTGAAATATTTTCTGACGATGAATTAACAGAGGTATTTTACTCTCTGCGAGATAGGTATTTAGGAATAACTGGCATAGATAGTTATGCCAAGTCCCTTCCTTTCAATTTACCAGCAATCGATCTGCCAAAGTTTAGCGGAAAAATGGTTGAATGGGACACGTTTAGAGAGTTATTTAAAGAGTTGATAATTAATCAACCATACTCAACCGCTCAAAAAATGTGTGTTTTAAAAACAAAGGTAGTAGAAGATGCAGCTAAAAAAATTTCAAAGCTGTCGGCAAAAAATGTAAACTTTGAAACTGCCTGGAGTATATTGAAAGATCATTACTCGAATAAACGGGCAGCAACCTCAATGTATTTTAGGTCAATTTTAGACGCACCTTCGGTATATTATAACAAAAAAAGTGTAAAAAACTTTTTTCTGCAAGTATATAAAGATATTTATTATTAAAAGCAACATAATGAAAGATAAACCAATACCGAAAAATTCCCAATTTTGTATGATCAGTGTTACCAATTTGGAGATGTTCCATCTGGATTTTACGGTTGTTTTACTTCCTTAGCTGGTAAAACAGTAATCTAGCGATTTTTTTAAAAGCTGGTTTTATCTGGTATTTAATTTTTTATTTCAAAATGAACACATTTTAAATAAATAAAATGAGATATATTGATTTTTCAAACACGCAAAGTGATCGAAATAATTACGAATACAAATTTATTTCGATAGCGAAATTTTTTCTGATGTGGTACTTGATTTACTGTTTCAGTTTCAACTTAAATAAATAAGCTGTACAACACTATTCATTCTATTTTTATCACCCCCTTGTCTTTAATTAAAATTCTTTTAGAATACGGTACGTGTTTTTTAATTTTTAAATAAAGTGTTTTGAAATTAAAAAGTGTGTGTGACATTATAAAAGTGCTTATAATAAAAAATAAATTAACAACAAATACCCAATCGACTCGATTGAAAACAAAAAAAAATTTTTTTTTGTTAAAATCCCGTCGGCTAAACACAAAAAGCTTTATTTTTTTCTACTCAGTGCATTTTGTTATTTTTTCATTTATCCTTTCGAGTGTGTTTTATTTTTTATTTTAAAGTTATTACCCAAATTCTTTGAAAGCGCTTCTTTATTGTTCTTGAATCTCTGTTAACCCATCTGTTAAGAATATCCCTTTTTTAAATACATTTTTACCCAACTGCATAAATTATATACAAAAGAGAATATAAAATAAACAATTTTACTTGTTGTCAAATTAAACAGACGGACTCGCGAAGAAAATATTTTTTTTGTGTTATAAACAAAGTGCAAGTGTTTATTAGAATTATTAGTGTAAACAAATATTTTTTTCTTGTTCTTGTTCTCGTTCTCGTTCTTTTTATTTTTATTTGCATTCAAAACGCACAAGAGAACGTATAAACATACTCATTGTTGTTATTGTTTTGTATTTATTTTTATAGTCACGCACATAACAATAGTCTTGAGGACTTATGGATAACGAATAAACCGGTTATTCGTAAAATATTCAGTAATAAAGTGATTTTTTCTTATTGAACCCGTGGAAAATAATTAAATTATTGCATTTTATAATTAAATGAAATGAACTTAATAAATTTTGAATATTTTTGCGATATTTGATAAATAAATATACTCGTTTTCCACATACATGAGTACCCGTGTTTGTTATTCGCAATACTAGTGTTTTTTTAAGTTTATTATATATTTTTTTTGTGAGAATTTTTGACGACCAAATTGTAAAAGCAACCTTTTGACTATTAGATTTTAATTTTTTACTCGTTTATATAATTTATTATCAATTTTTTTAAAAATTTTGATAAATAAATTGAATTTTTTGATAAATTAACCCAAGTTTTTTTAAATTTTAACCCTTTTTTTGATCAAACGTTTTAGATTTAACCCTTCAATTTTTGTTTTTTTTATACTTTTTATTGTAAAAGAAAATGATTCGTGTTACCCATTTTTTTTGTGTCTCAATTGTTACAAAGTAATAAATTAACAACGATTTGATCAGTTTTCGATTTTCGTTTTTCATTAATTTTGATTTGAAAGCAGATAACCCGCGGTTTCTTTTGAATTTTCGATTTGAATTTTCAGTTTTTACCCTAATATTATTTTTTGTGCTTTTTCCGTAAAAATTCCCGGTTATAACCTCAGATCGAAAATGGATATGACTACTTTGATTCACAATGTCTATCGTTTAGCGGAATTCGAGGCATTTGTTTCCATTATACCCGTTGCAGATCATGGAATTGGATCATTGAATATTCATGAAAAGGAACTCAATCGTTTATGGGAAGGTGTTCGGTCAGCATACGATTCTTGGCTTATTGAGGCGGGACAAACAAAGAGTCCACAAATAGTGGAGGTAAAATCTCACTATATGGCCTCTTATAGCGCCGTGGAATTTCTTTGATAACGGATCATTGATCGTTTGAAATGGCTCGATACCCATTATGCATTTACCCCCTTGCGATACCCCTATTTTTTATGGCGACTATAAAGTTTTCCCTCTTTCAGAGATATGTTTTCAGCCTTGTATGGCAACAAACCCCGTATAACCCCGGTGCAGAAACTTTATTACCTTATGCAAAAAACCGCAAAGGATGCTCATGACACCATTCATACTGTGCCTTTAACTAATGATGGCTATGCAATTGCATGAAAAAAATTAGTTGACACATATGAGAACAAAGGAGCGCTTATAAATGAACAGCTTCGAATATAAAGAGTTTACAACGAACCATAAACGATTGTATAACGAATCTCTCTACTTGAGGTAACCCCTGAAGTTTTTTATCACGTGATGTTTGTGTACATTTGCGTTACTAAATTACCCGATAATACTCTGAGTCTCTGGGAACAGTCGAAAAAACTTTGTGCGAAAACTCGGAGGTGGGAGGATATGGACACATTTTTGACTGCTCATTTCAAAACGCTTGAATCGATTTCTGATATTAGAGGATCTCACCCACACCCCGTTCAAAACCCGAACAAAGACGAAGTTTTTAATACCCCGCGAAAAAACTTAGGTTTCAATAACCCCAAGAAATATTCTAAAGATTCAAGAAAAGTGCAGAGTTTTGCGACAAAAACCAACACGACTTCAACGCTTTCTCGTTGTTACCTTTGTCATTGAGACTATGCCCCTCATTTTGGAATCAGAGCGTTGATGAGAGATTATTTACCGTAAAACGACTTAAGTGTTGTTCAAACTGCCTAGCGACCTCTCACAAATTCAAAAATTGTAAGAGCCTTTATTTGTGTGATATGTGCAAACAAAAGCATCACTCTTTGCTTCATAGGGAAGTAAGGCAAGCAGGACATAGTTTTGTTGTTGCTCAACCCCAGCTCCCGCTTACTTCAAACCCGAGTCCAGCTGGCAATCAAACTCAACCTTCTCTTAATGTTAACCCTTCAACTTCAGCGGCTGCTCATAACCTTCTCACGTATGCCGCTCATCTGAATTCAGCCCCATTTTTGACAGTACTTTTAGGTTCGGCGACTTGTTTAGTACGTGTCAACGATATCAGATGTGCGAGCGATGGTTGACCCTGGTTCGCAAGGTACCTTTATTTCAAGAAGGTTACAAAGAAAGCTTGCGATTCCAACTTTTTCAGTGCCATCAACTAACGTTACTGGCATGATGGATTGCTTTGCTGGTAATTCTTCCAGCATGTGCGGTCTTACGATCGAATCGCCGATCGATCCCGATTTTAAAATAGGATATTTGCATGTGTGATGGAGAAAATAACCGGTCGGTTGCCCTCGTGTTCCCTCTCGAGTATGGTATCCTCTAATTTCCCTGAAATCACAATTACTGATGTCAGATGTACCCGCATGGATATTCTGTTTGGAGGAAATGTTTATCCAACAATTTTAACTACGGATGTTAAAATTCATCCGGATGGCATTCTGATCGCCTAGAGAACCGTTTTCGGTTGGATAGTGACAGGTGAAGTTTTACAAATCGAACCTTTACACTCTGTTGCTTCGTTTTGTAGCCAAGTTCAATTGACTCGTTTTTGCGAACTTGAGGAAGTGCATCAAGCAGCCCAACTATCTGAAGCTGAACAGTTTTGTGAAGAACTTTACCGGTCTACAACTTACCGAAACCCCGATGGTCGCTATGTCGTTTCACTGCCTTTTCGCAGAGAATTTTTAAATGAATTGTCGTTAGGAGATTCTCGTAACAGTGCTCTGTCCCAGTTTAAGCGAAATGAGACTCGACTTTTGAGAAACCCCGCATTGAAATCATACTATGATTGTGTGATTCGCGAGTATTTCGAAATGGGACATATTGAGGCAGTTGATCCCACTAATTCAGATGCGAATACTTTTTACTCACGCCATATTTAAACCCGACATTGCCACTACAAAACTCAGAGTAGTATTTAACGCTTTAAACCCTTCCTCCACTGGCGTAAGTTTAAATAATATTTTATACCCCGGACCTGTTTTACAGGCAGACATAACGGTCTTAATTTTGCAGTGGCGACTCTTTCGACGGAACGAGCTCACCCAGGTTCTTGGCTCTGCAGGTTTTGTACTGAGAAAGTGGACAACTAACCACATTAGTCTCTTAGAAGATTTACCCCGTGAGAATCTGCTTGATGCGGACTTCTGAAAATTTTCAGACGCCAGTACGACTGAAGCCCTAGGCCTGCGATGGAACGCTAATAAAGACAGTTTTTATACTTGTTTCGCAGCCAGGGAAGGATGTTGTTACAAAACGTGCTGTCGTGTCGGAAATAGCGAAGCTATTTGACCCAGCCGGTTGGCTCTCCCCAAAGATTATTGTGGCAAAGATGATAATGCAACAAATTTGGAAGGACAAGACAGATTGGGACGAAAGTTTAAAACCATTGACTCATATTCAGTGGCGAACATTTTTGAATGATTACCCTAATATTGAAAAAATTAACATTCCAAGATGGGTTAATTTTCACCCCGATTATGAAATTGAACTCCATGCCTTTTCAGATGCCTCTGAAAAAGCATATGGTGCCACACTCTATATTAGAAATATTTCCTTGAATGAGATTACTTACTCGCGTCAAAGACAAAGGTAGCTCCTGTTAAGCCCGAAACTTTACCCCGCTTAGAACTTTGTGAAACGGCTTTGATGGCAAACATGGTAGAATCATTGTGTGGTCAATTAAATCTAGATAAGAGAAAGATTTATTTTTGGACCGATTCTACCATAGTTTTATCTTCGCTCAAAAAACCCCGTGCCATTGGCCAACCTTTGTAAAAAATAGAGTTGCGTTGATTGTAAAGAAAGTTAGTATTGAAAATTGGTCTCATGTGGGTTCCAGTGACAACCCCGCCGATGTGGCAAGCCGTAGAACTCTTGCTCGAGATTTGGTCGATAAGGACAACCTAGAGAAACGTGGCCCCAACATTCTGTTACAAATCATCGGCATTTAGAAGTTCAATCGTTTTCTGTTCGAACTGAACAGCCGTTTGACATACTTGTGCGTTACTCAGATTTACCCCGTGCAATCCGAATTATTTCGTATTGGTTCAGGTGTTTGCAATATTTGAAAAACCGAAAATGTTTGTTCAACACCTTAGATTTATTTCAATCAGAAATGAATTTTACTCGAGATCGCTTGATTCTTGTATGCCAACAAAATTGTATACCCGAATTAGACAATTATTGAAAGGTACACCTTTATCATCAAAAAGTAATTTACTTACATTGAACCCGTTTATTAACTCTAATGGGTTCCTCAGATTAGATGGTCGTTTAGCTCGATCAGATGGCTTGGCATACGATGAAAGGTTCCCCAAAAAATCGGTTATCATTGGTAAGTTTTTTGTATAGATTTTGTATTTTTTTTAATAAAGTGCGTTTTTAATGGTTTGACTTTTTAATTTAATTTTTCAAGCTGGAAGTAACTCGAAAAGCTACCTTTTAAGTTAGAAAATATATAATATATATAAATTTTTCGTGTAAAATTATTTTGTGTGCGTGTTTAACTCAAAATCTACTCTTTAAGTTAAAAAAACTATACATATTTTAATTATTTTTTTTAACTCATTGTACTATCTCGGCCCTTATATACAATGGATCCGGTTACTGTTATTAAACAACAGGATAGATTAGGGAACGAGATTGTAAATGCATATAATACTTTGAGCACGATTGCTCAAAGTAATAAATCAAATTTAGAAATAAGAAAAAGTGTGATGGGATTGCGGGAAAAGTTTTGTGGGCTCGAAGAGAGTTTGAGAAGAATGATAAAGAGCTCCGTCCTCCATCCTCGACTTTAGAACGAAATCCGTAGTTTAAGACGAATTTTGCTGTCGAAGTAAGAGAAGCTATAAAGTATTTCAATTGCTTATACTCGCAATTGAAATTAAAGTTTTCTCAGGAGGATATTTTATTGAATGCGTCCGTTTTGGGAGAGACAAGTTATAGACGTAAAAAAGGAGCAAACTGCTCCACAATCCACTCCAAAAAGTGGTACAGCTGCAAGTGGTCTGCCTCCCTATTCGGAAAAAGTTCGTAATAATGGACTGGTGCATCAGTTCCAATATATATTGGATGATTTTGAATCTAAAATAGATAGATTCAACAATAAGGAAGTGTCAATAGACATCCTTAAAGAAAAATTCAAAACGGTAGAAAATATATTCATACAATATGTTGAAATATTTTCTGATGATGAATTAACAGAGGTATTTTACTCTCTGCGAGATAGGTATTTAGGAATACCTGGCATAGATAGTTATGCCAAGTCCCTTCCGTTCAATTTACCAGCAATCGATCTGCTAAAGTTTAGCGGCAAAATGGTTGAATGGGACACGTTTAGAGAGTTATTTGAAGAGTTGATAATTAATCAACCATATTCAAACACTCAAAAAATGTGTGTTTTAAAAACAAAGGTAGTAGGAGATGCAGCTAAAAAAATTTCAAAGCTGTCGGCAAAAAATGAAAACTTTGAAACTGTCTGGAGTATATTGAAAGATCATTACTCGAATAAACGGGCAGCAACCTCAATCTATTTTAGGTCAATTTTAGACGCACCTTCGGTATATTATAACAAAAAAAGTGTACAAAACTTTTTTCTGCAAGTATATAAATTTTTCTGATGTGGTACTGATTTACTGTTTCAGTTTCAACTTAAATAAATAAGCTGTACAACACTATTCATTCTATTTTTATCACCCCCTTGTCTTTAATTAAAATTCTTTTGGAATACGGTACGTGTTTTTTAATAAAGTGTTTTGAAATTAAAAAGTGTGTGTGACATTATAAAAGTGCTTATAATAAAAAATAAATTAACAACAAATACCCAATCGACTCGATTAAAAACAAAAAAAAATTTTTTTTTTGTTAAAATTCCGTCGGCTAAACACAAAAAGCTTTATTTTTTTTCTACTCAGTGCATTTTGTTATTCTTTCATTTATCCTTTCGAGTGTGTTTTATTTTTTATTTTAAAGTTATTACCCAAATTCTTTGAAAGCGCTTCTTTATTGTTCTTGAATCTCTGTTAACCCATCTGTTAAGAAGATCCCTTTTTTTAAATACATTTTTACCCAACTGCATAAATTATATACAAAAGAGAATATAAAATAAACAATTTTACTCGTTGTCAAATTAAACAGACGGACTCGCGAAGAAAATAATTTTTTTGTGTTATAAACAAAGTGCAAGTGTTTATTAGAATTATTAGTGTAAACAAATATTTTTTTTCTTGTTCTTGTTCTCGTTCTCGTGTTTTTTTTTATACAGTGAGAGTGTTGCATTTCTTTTTATTTTTATTTGCATTCAAAACTCACAAGAGAAAGTATAAACATACTCATTGTTGTTATTGTTTTGTATTTATTTTTAGTCACGCACATAACAATAGTCTTGAGGACTTATGGATAACGAATAAACCGGTTATTCGTAAAATATTCGGTAATAAAGTGATTTTTTCTTATTGAACCCGTGGAAAATAATTAAATTATTGCATTTTATTATTAAATGAAATGAACTTAATAAATTTTGAATATTTTTGCGATTTTTGAAAAATGAATATACTCGTTTTCCACATACATGAGCACCCGTGTTTGTTATTCGCAATACTAGTGTTTTTTAAAGTTTATTATATATTTTTTTGTGAGAATTCTTGACGACCAAATTGTAAAAGCAACCTTTTGACTATTAGATTTTAATTTATTACTCGTTTATATAATTTATTATCAATTTTTTAAAAATTTTGATAAATAAATTGAATTTTTTGATAAATTAACCCAAGTTTTTTAAAATTTTAACCCTTTTTTTGATCAAACGTTTTAGATTTAACCCTTCAATTTTTGTTTTTTTTATACTTTTTATTGTAAAAGAAAATGATTCGTGTTACCCATTTTTTTTGTGTCTCAATTGTTACATAGTAATAAATTAACAACGATTTTATCAGTTTTCGATTTTCGTTTTTCATTAATTTTGATTTGAAAGCAGATAACCCGCGGTTTCTTTTGAATTTTCGATTCGAATTTTCAGTTTTTACCCTAATTTTCTTTTTTGTGCTTTTTCCGTAAAAATTCCCGGTTATAACCTCAGATCGAAAATGGATATGAGTACTTTGATTCACAATGTCTATCGTTTAGCGGAATTCGAGGCATTTGTTTCCATTATACCCGTTGCAGATCATGGAATTGGATCATTGAATATTCATGAAAAGGAACTCAATCGTTTATGGGAAGGTGTTCGGTCAGCATACGATTCTTGGCTTATTGAGGCGGGACAAACAAAGAGTACACAAATAGTTGAGGTAAAATCTCACTATATGGCCTCTTATAGCGCCGTGGAATTTCTTTGATAACGAATCATTTGGATCGTTTGAAATCGGCTGTTAAGGCTGGGATTGGTAATGGCACGATACCCATTATGCATTTACCTCCTTGCGATACCCGTATTTTTTTATGGCGACTATAAAAGTTTTCCCTCTTTCAGAGATATGTTCTCAGCCTTGTATGGCAACAAACCCCGTATAACCCCGGTGCAGAAACTTTATTACCTTACGCAAAAAACCGCAAAGGATGCTCATGACACCATTCATACTGTGCCTTTAACTAATGATGGCTATGCAATTGCATGAAAAAAATTAGTTGACACATATGAGAACAAAGGAGCGCTTATAAATGAACAGCTTCGAACTCTTTTGAGTATTAAACCCATTACCCTTGAAAGGGGTCGCTATTTTACTGGTATAAAGCAACAGCATAGAACTTAAACAAGCTCTGTGAATTTATGAAAAATAAATTAATTATTGGTTAAAAAATAGAAAAAAGACTATATATACCAATAGATAAATTAAATCTCAGTGTGTGGAAATAAAAATATATAAAAAAATATATAAAAACATTAAAAAAAAGAAAAAAAAAAGGATTTTAAATATACAACCGACTCTGCAATGGCTGAATGCCATAAATGTAAGAGAACGATTCGTGGCGAAACAGGAATAATATGTGCAGGAGTGTGTGGCAAAGTGTTTCATTGTGGAGATAAGTGTTCAGGCATTGATCAATATTCCTCAAAAGTTTTGGAATCCAATCCCTTTGTGAGATATATGTGTGATGATTGCGTACAGTATATTCACAATGTAGATTTGGTTTTAAAAGAAATTCAAGATGGTGTCAACAAAAACAAAACAAATTTGGCTGAATATAAAACAGAATTCGAAGTGTCATTAAAGCAAAATGAAAACGAAATTAAACAATTATTGGAAGCAATTGAAAAAAGATATGAGAACGACTTAAAAAAATAGATAATGCACAGAAAATATGTGAAAATAATGTAAACGAAGTTAAAAAATTATGCGGCGTGGTAAATGATTTTGAAAATAAAAATAAAGAAATTTATAACACATTTGAAAAAAACAATGTAAAGATGTGTGATGAAATAAAAAAAAGTATTAAAGGAAACAACAGAAAAACAAAACAAACTGTCTTTCGCTGATACGGTTAAAAAAAATACAGTGCTGCCAGATTTAAAGAAACAAGTTCCTCTAAAAATCAAACCTAAAGAAAAACAAAAAATAGAGAAAACGAAAGAGGACTTAAGCAATAAGGTGGATCCAGTTAACCTAAATATAACAAACATTGAAAATAGAAAAAATGGTACAATTGTGATACAAAGTGAAAATGATGAGGAAAGAAATAAAATAAAAAATGCTATTGAAAATGAAATGGGTGAAACATATGAAATAAAAGCGCCAAATGAAAATGATATGTCAATAATTATAACTGATATGTCATTTAAATACTCAGATGAAGAACTTATAGAAAAAATAAAGAGACAAAATCAACAACTACAACAACATGAAATGAAAGTGGTAAAATCATACGAATTTAAAAGATATAATAAAGTAATTTACAATACTAAAATAATAGTTGACAAAGAAACATATACAAAGATTAAGGCAACACAAAAATTAAACATTGGGTGGGAAAAATGTAGAGTATTTGATGGGACTGACATAATTATGTGCTTTAAATGTCAAGGATATAACCATAAGGCGAGTGAATGTAAAAATGAAGAAACTTGTTATAAATGCCATGGAAAGCATAGATCAAAAGAATGCAAAAAAGAAATAATAAATAAATGTATTAATTGTATTATAGCGAACAAGAAGTTAAATATGGGGCTTGATGAAAATCACGTCACATCAAACAGAGAGTGTCCAGTCTATAAAAACAAACTTAATCTGAAAAAGAAGAGGTTGGGGTTAGAAGTATAACAATCACAGCAAATATATGGTATTTATACAAATATATGTGGATTAGTTAACAATTACAATCAACTGGAAGTTATTGCTGATGAACAGAAACCAGACTTTATAATTCTTACAGAAACACATGTAACAAACAATATAGAAGAACAAGAAATTCAACTAAACGAATATGATCAGTATAATACTCGCTCAAATTCAAATAGAACGGGTGGAGTTATAATTTATTTTAAAAAGCAATGGAATGTGATAAATATTGGGGAAAAATTTTCTGATTATAATTATTGGATAAGTGCATACATGGCGACAATTAAGAACAACCAATTTGTAATATTAGCAGTTTATAGATCACCAAGCAGCAGTGAAGTAGAATTTTGTCAAGTCTTTGAACAAGTAATGGAAGAAATATATGAAGCACAGTATGATATAATAATAGCAGGTGATTTTAACATAGCCTGGAGTAAGGAAGGAACCTATAAAAACAGACTAGAGTGTGCCTTTAATGATAATGGTCTTAAACAAATAGTAAAGGACTACACGAGAATAACTGCAAACACAAAAACAATAATAGACTATGTCATCACAAACAGTGAAAATGTATCAACAACAATTAACAGTTCCAATAAAATAGCAGATCACGAAGCAGTAGATATAAAAATAAAAGTTATAGGAGACAATCAAGATCAAATCAGCAAAAAAGAAATTGAAATATTTAAGTACAATAAAGGGCTATTTAATCAAGAAATTAATGCAATATTAAGATATAATGAACACAGTGATTTAAATAATAAAGTTAATATTTTTGATTCGGCCATTGAAAGCACGATAAAGAAATTTACAAATAAAAAAATAATAAATAAAAAAAATAACGTAAACAAATGGTTTAACGGAGAACTTAAAATATTAAAGAGAGAAAAAATTCTTAAATATCAAATAGCTAAAACAGAAAATACAGATGAAGCATGGAGTAATTATAAAATAACTAGAAATACATATAAAACCAAAATTGAAACCGAGAAGAACAATTATATTAATAAAAAAATAAATAATGCCAAAGACCAAAAACAAATGTGGAGAGAAATCAAAGACTTAGTTCTTAAGAAGAATGAAACTGTGATAAAAATGTGATATTAAATAATATAGAATATAAGGATAACTACCAAATAGCCACCCAATTTAATAATTATTTTGTGAATAGCATTAAGTCAATTAATAATACAATAGAAAAAGTGCAATATATAAACAACATTCCTGTGATAACTAATAGATTTAAATTTCGTGCAATAACACTGCAAGAACTTCAAAATATTTGTAAAAACATGAAAAATAAACCAGATTTCAACAATGTTACAGTTAAGCTTATTATAGATAATTGGAATGTTTTAGGAAAAACAATACGTGATATAATAAATAAATCACTTGAAACTGGAGTTTTCCCAGATAGTTGGAAATACTCAATGATAACGCCAATAGAAAAAATTGCAAAAACAAATAAAGTTGCCGAATTCCGCCCAATAAACACTCTAAAAACGTGTGAAAAAATTATCGAAAAAATTGTTAAGGAACAACTGGAAACATACATGGAACAACATCACTTATTTTCAAAATATCAATCTGGATTTAGAAAAAAATTTTCATGCTAAACAACGGTCAATTATGTGATAAACAGATGGAAATACATAGATAGAAAGAAAAAGATAATGGCAATATTTTTAGATTTCAAGAGAGCATTTGAGACTATTGATCGAGAAATACTGATTAAAAAATTGTATATGTATGGTATCAGAGAAATTGAGTTAAATTGGTTTAAATCCTATCTTACAAATAGAAAACAAATCACAAAGGTTAATGGTATAAAATCAAACGAATTAAATAATGAATTTGGAGTACCTCAAGGTTCTATTTTAGGCGCTCTATTATTTATAATATACATAAATGATATGCCAAATACACTAAAGAAATGCGAAACAATTCTTTACGCAGATGACACATTAATTTATGCAGAAGGAGACACAGATGAACAATGTAGGGAAAATCTAATGCATGACATAAATAACATAAATAATTGGCTTAAAATGAATAAATTAAAACTTAACGAAAATAAAACTAAACTACTTGAAATAAATATGAACAGTGACTCTATAATTACAATTAATAATGAAACAATAGAAAAAGTTAATAAAATTAAATACCTCGGTTTTATAATTGATAAAGACTTAAAACTTAATGAACACATTGAATATATTTGTAAGAAAATTGGCAAAAAAATTGGTTTTTTTAAACGGGTTAGAAATAATATATCTCAAATAACTGCAATACATATGTATAACACAATGATAAAACCGCACTTTGAATTCGGCTCTACAATTTTATACACTTGCTGCTCAACAACACAAATAGAAAGACTACAAAAACTACAAAATAAAGCTATGAGGTCTATACTAAAATACAATATATATGCTCCGATTCAACTAATGCTAAACACACTGAATTGGTTAAGTATTCAACAAAGACTGGAACTAAATACTCTGCAATTCATTCAAAAAATGAAAATGGGTAACGCACCAGAATATCTTACTGAACAACTAAACTATGTGAGAGAAGTACAACCATACTACCTTAGAAACGACGAAAATTTCCGACTTCCAAGGGTAACAACAACAGCAATGCAACGATCCCTGTTCTACAAAGGACTTAAATTATACAATTTACTACCAGATAATACTAAAAAAGAAATAAATATTAACATATATAGGAGAAATATAGTACAATTTGTTAAAAATAATATAGTCAATCAAATTTTGTAAAGAAAACTTTGTAAAAATAATTATATTTGAATAATTCTAAAGTATTATAAATACTACTAAATAAATAAATAAAATAAATAAATATAAAGAGTTTACAACGAACCATAAACGATTGTATAACGAATCTCTCTACTTGAGGTAACCCCTGAAGTTTTTTATCACGTGATGTTTGTGTACATTTGCGTTACTAAATTACCCGATAATACTCTGAGTCTCTGGGAACAGTCGAAAAAACTTTGTGCGAAAACTCCGAGGTGGGAGGATATGGACACATTTTTGACTGCTCATTTCAAAACGCTTGAATCGATTTCTGATATTAGAGGATCTCACCCACACCCCGTTCAAAACCCGAACAAAAACGAAGTTTTTAATACCCCGCGAAAAAACTTAGGTTTCAATAACCCCAAGAAATATTCTAACGGTTCAAGAAAAGTGCAGAGTTTTGCGACAAAAACCAACACGACTTCAACGCTTTCTCGTTGTTACCTTTGTCAAGGTGCACACCCATTGAGACTATGCCCCTCATTTTGGAATCAGAGTGTTAATGAGAGATTATTTACCGTAAAACGACTTAAGTGTTGTTCAAACTGCCTAGCGACCTCTCACAAATTCAAAAATTGTAAGAGCCTTTATTTGTGTGATATGTGCAAACAAAAGCATCACTCTTTGCTTCATAGGGAAGTAAGGCAAGCAGGACATAGTTTTGTTGTTGCTCAACCCCAGCTCCCGCTTACTTCAAACCCGAGTCCAGCTGGCAATCAAACTCAACCTTCTCTTAATGTTAACCCTTCAACTTCAGCGGCTGCTCATAACCTTCTCACGTATGCCGCTCATCTGAATTCAGCCCCATTTTTGACAGTACTTTTAGGTTCGGCGACTTGTTTAGTACGTGTCAACGATATCAGATGTGCGAGCGATGGTTGACCCTGGTTCGCAAGGTACCTTTATTTCAAGAAGGTTACAAAGAAAGCTTGCGATTCCAACTTTTTCAGTGCCATCAACTAACGTTACTGGCATGATGGATTGCTTTGCTGGTAATTCTTCCAGCATGTGCGGTCTTACGATCGAATCGCCGATCGATCCCGATTTTAAAATAGGATATTTGCATGTGTGATGGAGAAAATAACCGGTCGGTTGCCCTCGTGTTCCCTCTCGAGTATGGTATCCTCTAATTTCCCTGAAATCACAATTACTGATGTCAGATGTACCCGCATGGATATTCTGTTTGGAGGAAATGTTTATCCAACAATTTTAACTACGGATGTTAAAATTCATCCGGATGGCATTCTGATCGCCTAGAGAACCGTTTTCGGTTGGATAGTGACAGGTGAAGTTTTACAAATCGAACCTTTACACTCTGTTGCTTCGTTTTGTAGCCAAGTTCAATTGACTCGTTTTTGCGAACTTGAGGAAGTGCATCAAGCAGCCCAACTATCTGAAGCTGAACAGTTTTGTGAAGAACTTTACCGGTCTACAACTTACCGAAACCCCGATGGTCGCTATGTCGTTTCACTGCCTTTTCGCAGAGAATTTTTAAATGAATTGTCGTTAGGAGATTCTCGTAACAGTGCTCTGTCCCAGTTTAAGCGAAATGAGACTCGACTTTTGAGAAACCCCGCATTGAAATCATACTATGATTGTGTGATTCGCGAGTATTTCGAAATGGGACATATTGAGGCAGTTGATCCCACTAATTCAGATGCGAATACTTTTTACTCACGCCATATTTAAACCCGACATTGCCACTACAAAACTCAGAGTAGTATTTAACGCTTTAAACCCTTCCTCCACTGGCGTAAGTTTAAATAATATTTTATACCCCGGACCTGTTTTACAGGCAGACATAACGGTCTTAATTTTGCAGTGGCGACTCTTTCGACGGAACGAGCTCACCCAGGTTCTTGGCTCTGCAGGTTTTGTACTGAGAAAGTGGACAACTAACCACATTAGTCTCTTAGAAGATTTACCCCGTGAGAATCTGCTTGATGCGGACTTCTGAAAATTTTCAGACGCCAGTACGACTGAAGCCCTAGGCCTGCGATGGAACGCTAATAAAGACAGTTTTTATACTTGTTTCGCAGCCAGGGAAGGATGTTGTTACAAAACGTGCTGTCGTGTCGGAAATAGCGAAGCTATTTGACCCAGCCGGTTGGCTCTCCCCAAAGATTATTGTGGCAAAGATGATAATGCAACAAATTTGGAAGGACAAGACAGATTGGGACGAAAGTTTAAAACCATTGACTCATATTCAGTGGCGAACATTTTTGAATGATTACCCTAATATTGAAAAAATTAACATTCCAAGATGGGTTAATTTTCACCCCGATTATGAAATTGAACTCCATGCCTTTTCAGATGCCTCTGAAAAAGCATATGGTGCCACACTCTATATTAGAAATATTTCCTTGAATGAGATTACTTACTCGCGTCAAAGACAAAGGTAGCTCCTGTTAAGCCCGAAACTTTACCCCGCTTAGAACTTTGTGAAACGGCTTTGATGGCAAACATGGTAGAATCATTGTGTGGTCAATTAAATCTAGATAAGAGAAAGATTTATTTTTGGACCGATTCTACCATAGTTTTATCTTCGCTCAAAAAACCCCGTGCCATTGGCCAACCTTTGTAAAAAATAGAGTTGCGTTGATTGTAAAGAAAGTTAGTATTGAAAATTGGTCTCATGTGGGTTCCAGTGACAACCCCGCCGATGTGGCAAGCCGTAGAACTCTTGCTCGAGATTTGGTCGATAAGGACAACCTAGAGAAACGTGGCCCCAACATTCTGTTACAAATCATCGGCATTTAGAAGTTCAATCGTTTTCTGTTCGAACTGAACAGCCGTTTGACATACTTGTGCGTTACTCAGATTTACCCCGTGCAATCCGAATTATTTCGTATTGGTTCAGGTGTTTGCAATATTTGAAAAACCGAAAATGTTTGTTCAACACCTTAGATTTATTTCAATCAGAAATGAATTTTACTCGAGATCGCTTGATTCTTGTATGCCAACAAAATTGTATACCCGAATTAGACAATTATTGAAAGGTACACCTTTATCATCAAAAAGTAATTTACTTACATTGAACCCGTTTATTAACTCTAATGGGTTCCTCAGATTAGATGGTCGTTTAGCTCGATCAGATGGCTTGGCATACGATGAAAGGTTCCCCAAAAAATCGGTTATCATTGGTAAGTTTTTTGTATAGATTTTGTATTTTTTTTAATAAAGTGCGTTTTTAATGGTTTGACTTTTTAATTTAATTTTTCAAGCTGGAAGTAACTCGAAAAGCTACCTTTTAAGTTAGAAAATATATAATATATATAAATTTTTCGTGTAAAATTATTTTGTGTGCGTGTTTAACTCAAAATCTACTCTTTAAGTTAAAAAAACTATACATATTTTCCTTATTTTTTTTAATTCATTGTACTATCTCGGACCTTATATACAATGGATCCGGTTACTGTTATTAAACAACAGGATAGATTAGGGAACAAGATTGTAAATGCATATAATACTTTGAGCACGATTGCTCAAAGTAATAAATCAAATTTAGAAATAAGAAAAAGTGTGATGGGATTGCGGGAAAAGTTTTGTGGGCTCGAAGAGAGTTTGAGAAGAATGATAAAGAGCTCCGTCCTCCATCCTCGACTTTAGAACGAAATCCGTAGTTTAAGACGAATTTTGCTGTCGAAGTAAGAGAAGCTATAAAGTATTTCAATTGCTTATACTCGCAATTGAAATTAAAGTTTTCTCAGGAGGATATTTTATTGAATGCGTCAGTTTTGGGAGAGACAAGTTATAGACGTAAAAAAGGAGCAAACTGCTCCACAATCCACTCCAAAAAGTGGTACAGCTGCAAGTGGTCTGCCTCCCTATTCGGAAAAAGTTCGTAATAATGGACTGGTGCATCAGTTCCAATATATATTGGATGATTTTGAATCTAAAATAGATAGATTCAACAATAAGGAAGTGTCAATAGACATCCTTAAAGAAAAATTCAAAACGGTAGAAAAATTCTGATGATGAATTAACAGAGGTATTTTACTCTCTGCGAGATAGGTATTTAGGAATACCTGGCATAGATAGTTATGCCAAGTCAATTCCGTTCAATTTACCAGCAATCGATCTGCCAAAGTTTAGCGGAAAATGGTTGAATGGGACACGTTTAGAGAGTTATTTGAAGAGTTGATAATTAATCAACCATATTCAAACACTCAAAAAATGTGTGTTTTAAAAACAAAGGTAGTAGGAGATGCAGCTAAAAAAAATTCAAAGCTGTCGGCAAAAAATGAAAACTTTGAAACTGTCTGGAGTATATTGAAAGATCATTACTCGAATAAACGGGCAGCAACCTCAATCTATTTTAGGTCAATTTTAGACGCACCTTCGGTATATTATAACAAAAAAAGTGTACAAAACTTTTTTCTGCAAGTATATAAATTTTTCTGATGTGGTACTGATTTACTGTTTCAGTTTCAACTTAAATAAATAAGCTGGACAACACTATTCATTCTATTTTTATCACCCCCTTGTCTTTAATTAAAATTCTTTTGGAATACGGTACGTGTTTTTTAATTTTTAAATAAAGTGTTTTGAAAGTAAAAAGTGTGTGTGACATTATAAAAGTGCTTATAATAAAAAATAAATTAACAACAAATACCCAATCGACTCGATTAAAAACAAAAAAACATTTTCTTTTTGTTAAAATCCCGTCGGCTAAACACAAAAAGCTTTATTTTTTTCTACTCAGTGCATTTTGTTATTCTTTCATTTATCCTTTCGAGTGTGTTTTATTTTTTATTTTAAAGTTATTAACCAAATTCTTTGAAAGCGCTTCTTTATTGTTCTTGAATCTCTGTTAACCCATCTGTTAAGAAGATCCCTTTTTTTAAATACATTTTTACCCAACTGCATAAATTATATACAAAAGAGAATATAAAATAAACAATTTTACTCGTTGTCAAATTAAACAGACGGACTCGCGAAGAAAATAATTTTTTTGTGTTATAAACAAAGTGCAAGTGTTTATTAGAATTATTAGTGTAAACAAATATTTTTTTTCTTGTTCTTGTTCTCGTTCTCGTGTTTTTTTTATACAGTGAGAGTGTTGCATTTCTTTTTATTTTTATTTGCATTCAAAACTCACAAGAGAAAGTATAAACATACTCATTGTTGTTATTGTTTTGTATTTATTTTATAGTCACGCACATAACAATAGTCTTGAGGACTTATGGATAACGAATAAACCGGTTATTCGTAAAATATTCGGTAATAAAGTGATTTTTTCTTATTGAACCCGTGGAAAATAATTAAATTATTGCATTTTATTATTAAATGAAATGAGCTTAATAAATTTTGAATATTTTTGCGATTTTTGAAAAATGAATATACTCGTTTTCCACATACATGAGCACCCGTGTTTGTTATTCCCAATACTAGTGTTTTTTAAAGTTTATTTTATATTTTTTTTGTGAGAATTCTTGACGACCAAATTGTAAAAGTAACCTTTTGACTATTAGATTTTAATTTTTTACTCGTTTATATAATTTATTATCAATTTTTTAAAAATTTTGATAAATAAATTGAATTTTTTGATAAATTAACCCAAGTTTTTTAAAATTTTAACCCTTTTTTTGATCAAACGTTTTAGATTTAACCCTTCAATTTTTGTTTTTTTTATACTTTTTATTGTAAAAGAAAATGATTCGTGTTACCCATTTTTTTGTCTCAATTGTTACATAGTAATAAATTAACAACGATTTTATCAGTTTTCGATTTTCGTTTTTCATTAATTTTGATTTGAAAGCAGATAACCCGCGGTTTCTTTTGAATTTTCGATTCGAATTTTCAGTTTTTACCCTAATATTTTTTTTGTGCTTTTTCCGTAAAAATTCCCGGTTATAACCTCAGATAGAAAATGGATATGACTACTTTGATTCACAATGTCTATCGTTTAGCGGAATTCGAGGCATTTGTTTCCATTATACCCGTTGCAGATCATGGAATTGGATCATTGAATATTCATGAAAAGGAACTCAATCGTTTATGGGAAGGTGTTCGGTCAGCATACGATTCTTGGCTTATTGAGGCGGGACAAACAAAGAGTCCACAAATAGTGGAGGTAAAATCTCACTATATGGCCTCTTATAGCGCCGTGGAATTTCTTTGATAACGAATCATTTGGATCGTTTGAAATCGGCTGCTAAGGCTGAGATTGGTAATGGCTCGATACCCATTATGCATTTACCCCCTTGCGATACCCCTATTTTTTTATGGCGACTATAAAAGTTTTCCCTCTTTCAGAGATATGTTCTCAGCCTTGTATGGCAACAAACCCCGTATAACCCCGGTGCAGAAACTTTATTACCTTATGCAAAAAACCGCAAAGGATGCTCATGACACCATTCATACTGTGCCTTTAACTAATGATGGCTATGCAATTGCATGAAAAAAATTAGTTGACACATATGAGAACAAAGGAGCGCTTGCGACAAAAACCAACACGACTTCAACGGTTTCTCGTTGTTACCTTTGTCAAGGTGCACACCCATTGAGACTATGCCCCTCATTTTGGAATCAGAGTGTTGATGAGAGATTATTTACCGTAAAACGACTTAAGTGTTGTTCAAACTGCCTAGCGACCTCTCACAAATTCAAAAATTGTAAGAGCCTTTATTTGTGTGATATGTGCAAACAAAAGCATCACTCTTTGCTTCATAGGGAAGTAAGGCAAGCGGGACATAGTTCTGTTGTTGCTCAACCCCAGCTCCCGCTTACTTCAAACCCGAGTCCAGCTGGCAATCAAACTCAACCTTCTCTTAATGTTAACCCTTCAACTTCAGCGGCTGCTCATAACCTTCTCACGTATGCCGCTCATCTGAATTCAGCCCCATTTTTGACAGTACTTTTAGGTTCGGCGACTTGTTTAGTACGTGTCAACGATATCAGATGTGCGAGCGATGGTTGACCCTGGTTCGCAAGGTACTTTTATTTCAAGAAGGTTACAAAGAAAGCTTGCGATTCCAACTTTTTCAGTGCCATCAACTAACGTTACTGGCATGATGGATTGCTTTGCTGGTAATTCTTCCAGCATGTCTTATGATCGAATCGCCGATCGATTCCGATTTTAAAATAGGATATTTGCATGTGTGATGGAGAAAATAACCGGTCGGTTGCCCTCGTGTTCCCTCTCGAGTATGGTATCCTCTAATTTCCCTGAAATCACAATTACTGATGTCAGATGTACCCGCATGGATATTCTGTTTGGAGGAAATGTTTATCCAACAATTTTAACTACGGATGTTAAAATTCATCCGGATGGCATTCTGATCGCCTAGAGAACCGTTTTCGGTTGGATAGTGACAGGTGAAGTTTTACAAATCGAACCTTTACACTCTGTTGCTTCGTTTTGTAGCCAAGTTCAATTGACTCGTTTTTGCGAACTTGAGGAAGTGCATCAAGCAGCCCAACTATCTGAAGCTGAACAGTTTTGTGAAGAACTTTACCGGTCTACAACTTACCGAAACCCCGATGGTCGCTATGTTGTTTCACTGCCTTTTCGCAGAGAATTTTTATATGAATTGTCGTTAGGAGATTCTCGTAACAGTGCTCTGTCCCAGTTTAAGCGAAATGAGACTCGACTTTTGAGAAACCCCGCATTGAAATCATACTATGATAGTGTGATTCGCGAGTATTTCGAAATGGGACATATTGAGGCAGTTGATCCCACTAATTCAGATGCGAATACTTTTTACTCACGCCATATTTAAACCCGACACTGCCACTACAAAACTCAGAGTAGTATTTAACGCTTTAAAACCTTCCTCCACTGGCGTAAGTTTAAATAATATTTTATACCCCGGACCTGTTTTACAGGCAGACATAACGGTCTTAATTTTGCAGTGGCGACTCTTTCGATACGTTTTTAACGCCGATATAGAAAAAATTTATCGCCAAATTTTGATTCATCCTGATCATACCCCATTTCAGCGGATAGTGTTCCGTGAACATCGCGATGTCAACATTAAAGAGCTTAATACGGTCACATTTGGAGTGAATTGTGCACCGTATTTAGCGATTCGAACACTTAATCAATTGTCTAACGATTGTGAAACCCTGAATCCTAAGGCGTCTGAAATAGTGAAAACCCGGATGTACGTTAACGACGTACGAGCTGGCTCTCATGAGCTAGAATACGCTTTTGAGAGACGGAACGAGCTCACCCAGGTTCTTGGCTCTGCAGGTTTTGTCCTGAGAAAGTGGACAACTAACCACATTCGTCTCTTAGAAGATTTACCCCGTGAGAATCTGCTTGATGCGGACTTCTGAAAATTTTCAGACGCCAGTACGACTAAAGCCCTAGGCCTGCGATGGAACGCTAATAAAGACAGTTTTTATACTTGTTTCGCAGCCAGGGAAGGATGTTGTTACAAAACGTGCTATCGTGTCGGAAATAGCGAAGCTATTTGACCCAGCCGGTTGGCTCTCCCCAAACATTATTGTGGCAAAGATGATAATGCAACAAATTTGTAAGAACAAGACAGATTGGGACGAAAGTTTAAAACCATTGGCTCATATTGAGTGGCGAACATTTTTGAATGATTACCCTAATATTGAAAAAATTAACATTCCAAGATGGGTTAATTTTCACCCCGATTATGATTTCAGATGCCTCTGAAAAAGCATATGGTGCCGCACTCTATATTAGAAATATTTCCTCGAATGAGATTACGACGCACTTACTCGCGTCAAAGACAAAGGTAGCTCCTGTTAAGCCCGAAACTTTACCCCGCTTAGAACTTTGTGAAACGGCTTTGATGGCAAACATGGTAGAATCAATGTGTGGTCAATTAAATCTAGACAAGAGAAAGATTTATTTTTGGACCGATTCTACCATAGTTTTATCTTCGCTCAAAAAAACCTTTGTAAAAAATAGAGTTGCGTTGATTGTAAAGAAAGTTAGTATTGAAAATTGGTCTCATGTGGGTTCCAGTGACAACCCCGCCGATGTGGCAAGCCGTAGAACTCTTGCTCGAGATTTGGTCGATAAGGACAACCTAGAGAAACGTGGCCCCAACATTCTGTTACAAATCACCGGCATTTAGAAGTTCAATCGTTTTCTGTTCGAACTGAACAGCCGTTTGACATACTTGTGCGTTACTCAGATTTACCCCGTGAAATTCGAATTATTTCGTATTGGTTCAGGTGTTTGCAATATTTGAAAACCCGAAAATGTTTGTTCAACACCTTAGATTTATTTCAATCAGAAATGAATTTTACTCGAGATCGCTTGATTCTTGTATGCCAACAAAATCGTATACCCGAATATAGACAATTAGGGAAAGGAACACCTTTATCATCAAAAAGTAATTTACTTACATTGAACCCGTTTATTAACTCTAATGGTTCCTCAGATTAATGGTATGTTTTTAGAAGACGTGTCACTCAAAAAAATCGTGTGATTGAGTGAAGAAATTCGTTTTGGGTTTTTGTATCGCAAACGTCACTTTATATTGAGTGAAAACGTAAGAGTTGTCATTTTCGTCCTCTTTTTTGGTTTTTGTATCACAATTTGAAATGTCAAAAACGTCAAAAACAGACGTTCACAAAAAAGCAATCGTCAGGAAAAAAGGCAGCAAAATTTTATAGTAAAATAATAAAGAAATTAATAATAAATTAAAAATTAATAAATTTATTAAAAATTTCAAAAAAACAAATAAAAATGAGCGGTGAACAGAACAAGAAAAGGTAAGTATTAATTTGGTTAACAAAACATTGTTTTTCTCTAAAATGTTTGTAACCACTTTAGCCTAAAGATGACTAATGTCACTCAGTTCCAAAAACTGATGTATTTAATGGAGCAGTTTCCACACCTTGCTACTGGAACCCCAACGTTTGGTAGCAGCAGAGCCGCTATGGAGCACACATGGGAGACGGTTGCTGAAAAACTAAATGCACACGGACCACCGGAAAGAAATGGAGGCGAATGGAAAAAGGTATGGAATAAGTGTAGTTTAGTGACATAGCTACGATTTTCTTTAAAGTCGGTGTTAAATTGCAGGTATGGCAAGACCAAAAATGCAGACTAAAAAAGAAAATTGCTGGAAACAACAAGAGTCTGCACGGAACCGGTGGAGGGCCTTGTGTCATTAACAATTTGACAGCCTTGGAATTAGATGTTGACAGAATATGCCATCTATCAACAGCGGCTGCACCTAGTGGTCAAGTTTTTGGCGTGCAAAAGCATCAACAAAAAAAGATGTTCTCCCATAACAGCAACATAGTTGTTTTAGATAACACACCACCACGCAGCAGTGCCAATGTTGCAGTTGTTACTCCAACAAGATCAGGCACCGTCAAACAAATTGAAAACGTATCCTTATCAGCCTCTCACCATGAAATGTCCGAAGTATTTACGCCTAATGAATCCCGAATACTGCCATTGCAACGACCTGAAGGAGTTTCATTTTCATCAACACCTTCAGGAAGTCAACAAAGCCAAAAAAAATCTAAAAATCCATTTCAAGGAAAAAGAAAAATGGACGACAACAGCTCAGAAAAACATGAGCAACTGAAGCTATTGAAGAAGCAACTTGAGGTCCAGGAGAACTCAGTAGTTGCTATGAATGCTCAAGCGGAAGCTTCAAGAGAATGTGCGCATGCTTTAAAAGCTCAAGTTGAAGTTTCAAAAGCTATACTGGACACGTTAAAGACTCAAGCTGCCCATAATGAAGCCCAAGCCGAAATCTCCAGAGCTAGCCTTGAGGCATTGAAGTCTCAAGCTGAGTCTACAGGAGTTATAGCACAGGCTTTGGTAGACATAGTAAAACATCTAAAAGATGAAGATTTATAAATTCTTTTTGTTTAGTAGTTTTTTAAGTAAGCAATAGGGTGTCCCTTAAAAATAGATATGTCATTACACCCTCAGTTTTATTGCAAATGGTTCCAAATAGAAGAAATCGATTTTTTTGGAAACCGTATGCATTTTTGACTTCATCCGATATTAACCCACTTTAGCCCGGAGTCCAAATTAACTGACGAACTTGATAAAATATGCAAAGAAAATGGGTTATTTTGTCAAAAATTTATCAAAATTTTAATGTTTTCATCAAAGTATGCATCATTTTCAGAAAGATATCACTTTAGCTTTTTAAAAATATAATTATCTCAAAATTTAACTAAAAAAATCTTTAACCCTTAGTGTCCTGGGGACAAAAAATACCCACGAAACTTCATTTTAATTATAATTTCGAAATTGTAAAGCTTTTAAATAGATTAAAAAATCTCAACTGGATAAAAAATAATTATTTTTTTTATGTATCCATATAGTGTTAATTTTAACACTTTTGGGCAAAAAACACCCACTAGGAAATTTAAAAATAACAACAGAAAAGATCCCCGAAACTTCATTTTAATGATCATTACAAGATTGTTAATCTTTTAAGAGATAAAAAAATCTTAACTTGATAAAAATTATTATTTTATGTAACATGATTCATAAAGGGTTAATTTTAAGAGTTTTTGGCAAAAAAATACCCACTAGGAAACTTACAGAATAACAAGTTCAATAATTTTCTTAAAAATATATCTTAAATTTGATTACAATTTAATAAATGTCACTTAAAGTTGATAACACAGTAATATTGTTATCTTTAATTTAAAAATAAATTTTAACCCTTTGTGTCTAGGGTACAAAAAAAGATGTACGAAATTTTTTAAATTAATAAGATTAAAAAGACTTTAAATGGATAAACAAATTTTAACTGATAAAAATTATTATTTTGAGAAACTGTACCCAAATTATATTATGGAAATATAAGTTAACTCTTTACTACATCTTTTTAGTTATATATAAGGCACAATTTGCAAGCAAGGCACAATTATCAAGTAAAGATTTTTTTCTGTTTAAAAGCATTACAATGCCTAATCATATTTAAAATTAAGTTATGAGGGTGTTATCTGTTGTTATTGTTGTTCTGTAAATTTCCTAGTGGGTATTTTTGCCCCAAAAGTGTGAAAATCAACACTATATGGATTGTGCTACATAAAATAATTATGTTTATCAAGTTGAGATTTTTTGTATCCATTTATAAGCTTTACAATCCTGAAATTATAATTAAGATTCGTGGGTATTTTTTGTCCCCAGGACACTAAGGGTTAAAAACTTTTTTAGATAAAATTTAAGATAATTATATTTTTAATAAGCTTAATTGATATATTCCTGAAGGTTATGCATATTTTGATGAAAACATTCAAAATTTGATAAAATTTTTGACAAAATAACCAATTTTCTTAAAATGTCCTGGAAAGGAGTCGCGCCAATCACAAACCTGAATTATCATGTTTTTAATATATTTTTTTTTCTTCAAAAACAACCATCATATTTTAAAAGTAGCTATAGACATCTTCAAATTAGACATTTTAAAAAATCTTAAAAATTAATTTTCAAAAAACACGTTTTTGCATATTTATCAAATTTGTCAGTTAATTTCGACTCCGGGCTAAAGTGGGTTAATATCGGATGAAGTCAAAAATGCATATCTAAAAGATTTTGAATATATCAAATTAATAAAAGAACTAAAAAAATAACTTTTATTGAAATTTAGATTTTTAGGAATTTTTAATATTCATACACTTTTTTCCATATGGGGTCATTTTCGACCGCTTTGCGGCACGTGTTACCGTTTTCCATTTGGAACCATTAGCAATAAAACCGGAAAATTCGACAAATCGCTATTTTAAGGGCATCCTAGTATGTAAAGACACATAAATGCGAATACTTTTTTAAAATAATAAGTTTACTGTTATTTTAAAGATATCTTATTGAATTTGAAATCAATTTATTTTAGAATTTGAAAAAAAAAAAAACGAAAAAAATTATTTATAAAAGTTTGTTTTAAAATTTTTAAATAAAAAATAAGTACGTAATTACTTATGCAAGTAAGTAATTACTGATGTTAGTAATTACTTATGTATCTAATTAAATAATTACTTATGTATGTAAGGAAGTAATTACTTATGTATGTTTGCAATTAATTATTTATTTTCGTAAGTAGAAAACAGTACTTTTTCCTGTACAAAATATTGAGGTATAGAATATAAAGACTAGTTTTTCATTTGAAACCTTTATTTCAATTTTATGTTGGTTTTTTTAAATTAAAACAAACAAAAAAGTTATAGTTACCAAAATTAATTGCAATAAGATTTGTAGTTATATTTTTTATTTATGAAATGTTATGTTCCCTTCTTTTGTTTATGTTTTAATAAATGAATTAAAATTTTATTTTAAAATTTTATTTTTCTTATGATTTAAGACAAATTTCTTGCAATTTGATTTCTTACGTTGTTTGCTGTTACTGATTCTTCTAAAATTTCGTCATATTCATCATCACTTTCATCCTCGTGTTCTTCAGAAAGCTCCCATTCCAATCTATAATATGTGCAAATGTTGTGTAGTGTGCAACAAGCGTTTACAATTTTGGTTGTCTTTTGAGGGCTATAGTGCAATCCTCTAGAACCTAATATGCATCTAAAACGCTCTTTTAAAACACCATTGCATCTTTCAATGATGTTTCTTATTTTGCAATGTTTTTCATTATACTTTTTTTCGTGAGCTTCTGTTGGACTTCTGTAAGGCGTCATCATATACGGCTGTAATTTGTAACCAGAATCGCCTATTTCGAATAATATATTTTTAAAATATTATATTTAGTTTGAAAAACGGGCTTAATTGTGGTTATGCAAAATAACTCTGATTACTTTAAAATTTTTTTTCCGAATATTACTTTTTGAGCCGATTTCAAAAGTAGAATTTCAAAATACCGGAGTGTAATTTCCATATCATAAGTATTATTAATTTTGCAAAATTTAAGATCATTTGGAGGAAAGATGTGGAATTAGTGATCCGGTACAAAAAACATTACTATTTGTATAAAAAAAAAATTTCGGTACCGGAGTGTAACTTCCATACCATAAATCCCTTTGGATAATTTTTGGAAAATTTTAGATCATTTGGAGAAACGATATGGAATTACTGATCCGGTACAGGAAAAAATTCAAATTTTTTTTTTTTTTTAATTTCGATACCGGAGTTAATTTCTAGTAATTTTTTCCTATACCGGACCACTAATTCAACATCGTTCCTCCAAATGAACTAAAATTTTCCAAAAATTATCCAAAGGATATCAGTGTTTACAGTACCAAATATGAACTCAATGGGACTTTTGGTATGGAAATTACACTCCGGTATCGATTTTTTTTTAAATAAAAATAGTAATTTTTCTTGTACCGGGTCACTAATTCCACATCGTTCCTTCAAATGAACCAAAATTTTCCAAAAGACATCAGTATAGATAGTAGCAAATATGAACTCAATTGCATTTATGGTATGGCAGTTACACTACGGTACCGAAATTTTTTTTTTATAAAAATAGTAATGTTTTTTTTTCCGGATCACTAATTCCACATCGTTCCTCCAAATGAGCTAAAATTTTCCAAAAATTATCCAAAGGACATCAGTGTTTATGGTACCAAATATGAACTCAATTGGACTTATGGAATGGAAGTTACACTCCGGTACCGAAATTTTTAAAATAAAAATAGAGGAACGATGTAGAATTAGTGATCCGGTACAGGAAAAAATTAAATTTTTATTTTTAAATTGCGGTACCGGAGTGTAATTTCCATACCATAAGTCCAATTAGGTTCATATTTGGTACTAAAAACACTGTTGTCATTTCGATTATTTTCGGAGAATTTTAGTTCATTTGGAGCAACGGTGTGGAATTAGCGATCCGGTACAAAAAAAATTACTATTTTTCTTTAAAAAAAATTCGGTACCGGAGTGAAAATTCCATACCTTAAGTCCAAATAATTTCATAATTGGTGCCATCAGTACTGATGTCCTTTGAATTATTTTGGGCATGTACTTTTTTCTTGAAATCAGCTCAAATATTAATATTCGGGGTAAAAGTTTTGAATTAGTCAGAGTTGTTGATAAAGTACAATTTCATAAACGCTAATACATACCAAGAAGCCAAGTGTTTCTTTTTCCATTTAGGTACTTAGTTTTAAAGAAGTCATCTGCCGCACTCTGGTCCCAAATGAAGGCATCATGATTTGCCCCAGGGTGTCTAGCATCTACATACGTTATAATCATGTTATGATCACATATCTAAAAATATGGTAGGAAAATTACTTCTTTAACACAAATTTATAAATTATTATATCTTATTATGTTTTAAACAAATATACAATATTTACTTACAAGCATTACATTTATGCTATAATAACCCTTACGGTTATAATAAAGATGCTTAAAATCTTCTCCTGGGGACTTGATCCTAACGTGTGTTCCGTCGACACATCCCACCACTCCTGGTATTCCAGCAGTATCATAGAAAGCTTCTTTTACTTCATTTTCTTCTTCCAAGCTTTTATCTAATTTTATCCATTTTGGGCACAAGTATTGTTGAAAAATGTTAAGAAGCTCAGCAATAATTATGCAAACTTGTGATTTCGACATTGAGGAGACACATTCCCTCCCGATCGATGCTTGATAGCCACCTGTTGCAACAAATGACAGAAACGTTGCAAGTTTGATTGGCTCCGGAATGTGTGTATTTCGGTATGCCAGTTTCATTTTTGGAGCTGTTTCGTTAAGTAACATTACAAATATTTCTTTGTTGACCCGATATGATTCAATAAAACTAAGAACCATTCGTTTACAAATTAAAATTAAGGCAAACAATTGTTTTATAAAACTTACCGATGCTCCGGTATATCCATAACATTTGTGCCATCTCTTATATTTCTGCGGCTTAAACGAGTGTCCTCTATTCCACTTGAATCACTGTCACTTTCATCACTTTGGAAAGTTAAGGCTATTGACCCAAACATTTTAATTTTTGTATTTGTTGGAAGTTTTTTGGTTTACAATATTTATTTTTTTAACAGCTGTTTCATGTGTAAACAAAAACCAGCTGTTCTCTGTTTATTTTATTTGTTAAGAAAGGGTTACCATCTCTTAGGGGAAAAAACATATTTTTATATGAAAAGACGTAAACAAAATACTAAAATAAACATCATGGCAATATTGTTGTTTGACACTTCGTAAACGATTAACGTAACTTAACGCAAGCTGGACGAACGTTTTAAAAAAACTCATTTGATTACGTATTCGTCCGTCAGCCACACGTTCGTCTAAAACTATGCACGTCTTCTAAAAACATACCATAAATGGTCGTTTAGCTCGATCAGATGGCTTGACGTACGATGAAAGGTTCCCCAAAAAATCGGTTATCATTGGTAAGTTTTTTGTATAGATTTTGTATTTTTTTTAATAAAGTGCGTTTTTAATGGTTTGACTTTTTAATTTAATTTTTCAAGCTGGAAGTAACTCGAAAAGCTACCTTTTAAGTTAGAAAATATATAATATATATAAATTTTTCGTGTAAAATTATTTTGTGTGCGTGTTTAACTCAAAATCTACTCTTTAAGTTAAAAAAACTATACATATTTTAATTATTTTTTTTAACTCATTGTACTATCTCGGCCCTTATATACAATGGATCCGGTTACTGTTATTAAACAACAGGATAGATTAGGGAACGAGATTGTAAATGCATATAATACTTTGAGCACGATTGCTCAAAGTAATAAATCAAATTTAGAAATAAGAAAAAGTGTGATGGGATTGCGGGAAAAGTTTTGTGGGCTCGAAGAGAGTTTGAGAAGAATGATAAAGAGCTCCGTCCTCCATCCTCGACTTTAGAACGAAATCCGTAGTTTAAGACGAATTTTGCTGTCGAAGTAAGAGAAGCTATAAAGTATTTCAATTGCTTATACTCGCAATTGAAATTAAAGTTTTCTCAGGAGGATATTTTATTGAATGCGTCCGTTTTGGGAGAGACAAGTTATAGACGTAAAAAAGGAGCAAACTGCTCCACAATCCACTCCAAAAAGTGGTACAGCTGCAAGTGGTCTGCCTCCCTATTCGGAAAAAGTTCGTAATAATGGACTGGTGCATCAGTTCCAATATATATTGGATGATTTTGAATCTAAAATAGATAGATTCAACAATAAGGAAGTGTCAATAGACATCCTTAAAGAAAAATTCAAAACGGTAGAAAATATATTCATACAATATGTTGAAATATTTTCTGATGATGAATTAACAGAGGTATTTTACTCTCTGCGAGATAGGTATTTAGGAATACCTGGCATAGATAGTTATGCCAAGTCCCTTCCGTTCAATTTACCAGCAATCGATCTGCTAAAGTTTAGCGGCAAAATGGTTGAATGGGACACGTTTAGAGAGTTATTTGAAGAGTTGATAATTAATCAACCATATTCAAACACTCAAAAAATGTGTGTTTTAAAAACAAAGGTAGTAGGAGATGCAGCTAAAAAAATTTCAAAGCTGTCGGCAAAAAATGAAAACTTTGAAACTGTCTGGAGTATATTGAAAGATCATTACTCGAATAAACGGGCAGCAACCTCAATCTATTTTAGGTCAATTTTAGACGCACCTTCGGTATATTATAACAAAAAAAGTGTACAAAACTTTTTTCTGCAAGTATATAAATTTTTCTGATGTGGTACTGATTTACTGTTTCAGTTTCAACTTAAATAAATAAGCTGTACAACACTATTCATTCTATTTTTATCACCCCCTTGTCTTTAATTAAAATTCTTTTGGAATACGGTACGTGTTTTTTAATAAAGTGTTTTGAAATTAAAAAGTGTGTGTGACATTATAAAAGTGCTTATAATAAAAAATAAATTAACAACAAATACCCAATCGACTCGATTAAAAACAAAAAAAAATTTTTTTTTGTTAAAATTCCGTCGGCTAAACACAAAAAGCTTTATTTTTTTTCTACTCAGTGCATTTTGTTATTCTTTCATTTATCCTTTCGAGTGTGTTTTATTTTTTATTTTAAAGTTATTACCCAAATTCTTTGAAAGCGCTTCTTTATTGTTCTTGAATCTCTGTTAACCCATCTGTTAAGAAGATCCCTTTTTTTAAATACATTTTTACCCAACTGCATAAATTATATACAAAAGAGAATATAAAATAAACAATTTTACTCGTTGTCAAATTAAACAGACGGACTCGCGAAGAAAATAATTTTTTTGTGTTATAAACAAAGTGCAAGTGTTTATTAGAATTATTAGTGTAAACAAATATTTTTTTTCTTGTTCTTGTTCTCGTTCTCGTGTTTTTTTTTATACAGTGAGAGTGTTGCATTTCTTTTTATTTTTATTTGCATTCAAAACTCACAAGAGAAAGTATAAACATACTCATTGTTGTTATTGTTTTGTATTTATTTTTAGTCACGCACATAACAATAGTCTTGAGGACTTATGGATAACGAATAAACCGGTTATTCGTAAAATATTCGGTAATAAAGTGATTTTTTCTTATTGAACCCGTGGAAAATAATTAAATTATTGCATTTTATTATTAAATGAAATGAACTTAATAAATTTTGAATATTTTTGCGATTTTTGAAAAATGAATATACTCGTTTTCCACATACATGAGCACCCGTGTTTGTTATTCGCAATACTAGTGTTTTTTAAAGTTTATTATATATTTTTTTGTGAGAATTCTTGACGACCAAATTGTAAAAGCAACCTTTTGACTATTAGATTTTAATTTATTACTCGTTTATATAATTTATTATCAATTTTTTAAAAATTTTGATAAATAAATTGAATTTTTTGATAAATTAACCCAAGTTTTTTAAAATTTTAACCCTTTTTTTGATCAAACGTTTTAGATTTAACCCTTCAATTTTTGTTTTTTTTATACTTTTTATTGTAAAAGAAAATGATTCGTGTTACCCATTTTTTTTGTGTCTCAATTGTTACATAGTAATAAATTAACAACGATTTTATCAGTTTTCGATTTTCGTTTTTCATTAATTTTGATTTGAAAGCAGATAACCCGCGGTTTCTTTTGAATTTTCGATTCGAATTTTCAGTTTTTACCCTAATTTTCTTTTTTGTGCTTTTTCCGTAAAAATTCCCGGTTATAACCTCAGATCGAAAATGGATATGAGTACTTTGATTCACAATGTCTATCGTTTAGCGGAATTCGAGGCATTTGTTTCCATTATACCCGTTGCAGATCATGGAATTGGATCATTGAATATTCATGAAAAGGAACTCAATCGTTTATGGGAAGGTGTTCGGTCAGCATACGATTCTTGGCTTATTGAGGCGGGACAAACAAAGAGTACACAAATAGTTGAGGTAAAATCTCACTATATGGCCTCTTATAGCGCCGTGGAATTTCTTTGATAACGAATCATTTGGATCGTTTGAAATCGGCTGTTAAGGCTGGGATTGGTAATGGCACGATACCCATTATGCATTTACCTCCTTGCGATACCCGTATTTTTTTATGGCGACTATAAAAGTTTTCCCTCTTTCAGAGATATGTTCTCAGCCTTGTATGGCAACAAACCCCGTATAACCCCGGTGCAGAAACTTTATTACCTTACGCAAAAAAACCGCAAAGGATGCTCATGACACCATTCATACTGTGCCTTTAACTAATGATGGCTATGCAATTGCATGAAAAAAATTAGTTGACACATATGAGAACAAAGGAGCGCTTATAAATGAACAGCTTCGAACTCTTTTGAGTATTAAACCCATTACCCTTGAAAGGGGTCGCTATTTTACTGGTATAAAGCAACAGCATAGAACTTAAACAAGCTCTGTGAATTTATGAAAAATAAATTAATTATTGGTTAAAAAATAGAAAAAAGACTATATATACCAATAGATAAATTAAATCTCAGTGTGTGGAAATAAAAATATATAAAAAAATATATAAAAACATTAAAAAAAAGAAAAAAAAAGGATTTTAAATATACAACCGACTCTGCAATGGCTGAATGCCATAAATGTAAGAGAACGATTCGTGGCGAAACAGGAATAATATGTGCAGGAGTGTGTGGCAAAGTGTTTCATTGTGGAGATAAGTGTTCAGGCATTGATCAATATTCCTCAAAAGTTTTGGAATCCAATCCCTTTGTGAGATATATGTGTGATGATTGCGTACAGTATATTCACAATGTAGATTTGGTTTTAAAAGAAATTCAAGATGGTGTCAACAAAAACAAAACAAATTTGGCTGAATATAAAACAGAATTCGAAGTGTCATTAAAGCAAAATGAAAACGAAATTAAACAATTATTGGAAGCAATTGAAAAAAGATATGAGAACGACTTAAAAAAATAGATAATGCACAGAAAATATGTGAAAATAATGTAAACGAAGTTAAAAAATTATGCGGCGTGGTAAATGATTTTGAAAATAAAAATAAAGAAATTTATAACACATTTGAAAAAAACAATGTAAAGATGTGTGATGAAATAAAAAAAAGTATTAAAGGAAACAACAGAAAAACAAAACAAACTGTCTTTCGCTGATACGGTTAAAAAAAATACAGTGCTGCCAGATTTAAAGAAACAAGTTCCTCTAAAAATCAAACCTAAAGAAAAACAAAAAATAGAGAAAACGAAAGAGGACTTAAGCAATAAGGTGGATCCAGTTAACCTAAATATAACAAACATTGAAAATAGAAAAAATGGTACAATTGTGATACAAAGTGAAAATGATGAGGAAAGAAATAAAATAAAAAATGCTATTGAAAATGAAATGGGTGAAACATATGAAATAAAAGCGCCAAATGAAAATGATATGTCAATAATTATAACTGATATGTCATTTAAATACTCAGATGAAGAACTTATAGAAAAAATAAAGAGACAAAATCAACAACTACAACAACATGAAATGAAAGTGGTAAAATCATACGAATTTAAAAGATATAATAAAGTAATTTACAATACTAAAATAATAGTTGACAAAGAAACATATACAAAGATTAAGGCAACACAAAAATTAAACATTGGGTGGGAAAAATGTAGAGTATTTGATGGGACTGACATAATTATGTGCTTTAAATGTCAAGGATATAACCATAAGGCGAGTGAATGTAAAAATGAAGAAACTTGTTATAAATGCCATGGAAAGCATAGATCAAAAGAATGCAAAAAAGAAATAATAAATAAATGTATTAATTGTATTATAGCGAACAAGAAGTTAAATATGGGGCTTGATGAAAATCACGTCACATCAAACAGAGAGTGTCCAGTCTATAAAAACAAACTTAATCTGAAAAAGAAGAGGTTGGGGTTAGAAGTATAACAATCACAGCAAATATATGGTATTTATACAAATATATGTGGATTAGTTAACAATTACAATCAACTGGAAGTTATTGCTGATGAACAGAAACCAGACTTTATAATTCTTACAGAAACACATGTAACAAACAATATAGAAGAACAAGAAATTCAACTAAACGAATATGATCAGTATAATACTCGCTCAAATTCAAATAGAACGGGTGGAGTTATAATTTATTTTAAAAAGCAATGGAATGTGATAAATATTGGGGAAAAATTTTCTGATTATAATTATTGGATAAGTGCATACATGGCGACAATTAAGAACAACCAATTTGTAATATTAGCAGTTTATAGATCACCAAGCAGCAGTGAAGTAGAATTTTGTCAAGTCTTTGAACAAGTAATGGAAGAAATATATGAAGCACAGTATGATATAATAATAGCAGGTGATTTTAACATAGCCTGGAGTAAGGAAGGAACCTATAAAAACAGACTAGAGTGTGCCTTTAATGATAATGGTCTTAAACAAATAGTAAAGGACTACACGAGAATAACTGCAAACACAAAAACAATAATAGACTATGTCATCACAAACAGTGAAAATGTATCAACAACAATTAACAGTTCCAATAAAATAGCAGATCACGAAGCAGTAGATATAAAAATAAAAGTTATAGGAGACAATCAAGATCAAATCAGCAAAAAAGAAATTGAAATATTTAAGTACAATAAAGGGCTATTTAATCAAGAAATTAATGCAATATTAAGATATAATGAACACAGTGATTTAAATAATAAAGTTAATATTTTTGATTCGGCCATTGAAAGCACGATAAAGAAATTTACAAATAAAAAAATAATAAATAAAAAAAATAACGTAAACAAATGGTTTAACGGAGAACTTAAAATATTAAAGAGAGAAAAAATTCTTAAATATCAAATAGCTAAAACAGAAAATACAGATGAAGCATGGAGTAATTATAAAATAACTAGAAATACATATAAAACCAAAATTGAAACCGAGAAGAACAATTATATTAATAAAAAAATAAATAATGCCAAAGACCAAAAACAAATGTGGAGAGAAATCAAAGACTTAGTTCTTAAGAAGAATGAAACTGTGATAAAAATGTGATATTAAATAATATAGAATATAAGGATAACTACCAAATAGCCACCCAATTTAATAATTATTTTGTGAATAGCATTAAGTCAATTAATAATACAATAGAAAAAGTGCAATATATAAACAACATTCCTGTGATAACTAATAGATTTAAATTTCGTGCAATAACACTGCAAGAACTTCAAAATATTTGTAAAAACATGAAAAATAAACCAGATTTCAACAATGTTACAGTTAAGCTTATTATAGATAATTGGAATGTTTTAGGAAAAACAATACGTGATATAATAAATAAATCACTTGAAACTGGAGTTTTCCCAGATAGTTGGAAATACTCAATGATAACGCCAATAGAAAAAATTGCAAAAACAAATAAAGTTGCCGAATTCCGCCCAATAAACACTCTAAAAACGTGTGAAAAAATTATCGAAAAAATTGTTAAGGAACAACTGGAAACATACATGGAACAACATCACTTATTTTCAAAATATCAATCTGGATTTAGAAAAAAATTTTCATGCTAAACAACGGTCAATTATGTGATAAACAGATGGAAATACATAGATAGAAAGAAAAAGATAATGGCAATATTTTTAGATTTCAAGAGAGCATTTGAGACTATTGATCGAGAAATACTGATTAAAAAATTGTATATGTATGGTATCAGAGAAATTGAGTTAAATTGGTTTAAATCCTATCTTACAAATAGAAAACAAATCACAAAGGTTAATGGTATAAAATCAAACGAATTAAATAATGAATTTGGAGTACCTCAAGGTTCTATTTTAGGCGCTCTATTATTTATAATATACATAAATGATATGCCAAATACACTAAAGAAATGCGAAACAATTCTTTACGCAGATGACACATTAATTTATGCAGAAGGAGACACAGATGAACAATGTAGGGAAAATCTAATGCATGACATAAATAACATAAATAATTGGCTTAAAATGAATAAATTAAAACTTAACGAAAATAAAACTAAACTACTTGAAATAAATATGAACAGTGACTCTATAATTACAATTAATAATGAAACAATAGAAAAAGTTAATAAAATTAAATACCTCGGTTTTATAATTGATAAAGACTTAAAACTTAATGAACACATTGAATATATTTGTAAGAAAATTGGCAAAAAAATTGGTTTTTTTAAACGGGTTAGAAATAATATATCTCAAATAACTGCAATACATATGTATAACACAATGATAAAACCGCACTTTGAATTCGGCTCTACAATTTTATACACTTGCTGCTCAACAACACAAATAGAAAGACTACAAAAACTACAAAATAAAGCTATGAGGTCTATACTAAAATACAATATATATGCTCCGATTCAACTAATGCTAAACACACTGAATTGGTTAAGTATTCAACAAAGACTGGAACTAAATACTCTGCAATTCATTCAAAAAATGAAAATGGGTAACGCACCAGAATATCTTACTGAACAACTAAACTATGTGAGAGAAGTACAACCATACTACCTTAGAAACGACGAAAATTTCCGACTTCCAAGGGTAACAACAACAGCAATGCAACGATCCCTGTTCTACAAAGGACTTAAATTATACAATTTACTACCAGATAATACTAAAAAAGAAATAAATATTAACATATATAGGAGAAATATAGTACAATTTGTTAAAAATAATATAGTCAATCAAATTTTGTAAAGAAAACTTTGTAAAAATAATTATATTTGAATAATTCTAAAGTATTATAAATACTACTAAATAAATAAATAAAATAAATAAATATAAAGAGTTTACAACGAACCATAAACGATTGTATAACGAATCTCTCTACTTGAGGTAACCCCTGAAGTTTTTTATCACGTGATGTTTGTGTACATTTGCGTTACTAAATTACCCGATAATACTCTGAGTCTCTGGGAACAGTCGAAAAAACTTTGTGCGAAAACTCCGAGGTGGGAGGATATGGACACATTTTTGACTGCTCATTTCAAAACGCTTGAATCGATTTCTGATATTAGAGGATCTCACCCACACCCCGTTCAAAACCCGAACAAAAACGAAGTTTTTAATACCCCGCGAAAAAACTTAGGTTTCAATAACCCCAAGAAATATTCTAACGGTTCAAGAAAAGTGCAGAGTTTTGCGACAAAAACCAACACGACTTCAACGCTTTCTCGTTGTTACCTTTGTCAAGGTGCACACCCATTGAGACTATGCCCCTCATTTTGGAATCAGAGTGTTAATGAGAGATTATTTACCGTAAAACGACTTAAGTGTTGTTCAAACTGCCTAGCGACCTCTCACAAATTCAAAAATTGTAAGAGCCTTTATTTGTGTGATATGTGCAAACAAAAGCATCACTCTTTGCTTCATAGGGAAGTAAGGCAAGCAGGACATAGTTCTGTTGTTGCTCAACCCCAGCTCCCGCTTACTTCAAACCCGAGTCCAGCTGGCAATCAAACTCAACCTTCTCCTAATGTTAACCCTTCAACTTCAGCGGCTGCTCATAACCTTCTCACGTATGCCGCTCATCTGAATTCAGCCCCATTTTTGACAGTACTTTTAGGTGCGGTGACTTGTTTAGTACGTGTCAACGATATCAGATGTGCGAGCGATGGTTGACCCTGGTTCGCAAGGTACCTTTATTTAAAGAAGGTTACAAAGAAAGCTTGCGATTCCAACTTTTTCAGTGTCATCAACTAACGTTACTGGCATGATGGATTGCTATGCTGGTAATTCTTCCAGCATGTGCGGTCTTACGATCGAATCGCCGATCGATCCCACATATTGAGGCAGTTGATCCCACTAATTCAGATGCGAATACTTTTTACTTACGCCATATTTAAACCCGACACTGCCACTACAAAACTCAGAGTAGTATTTAAAGCTTTAAACCCTTCCTCCACTGGCGTAAGTTTAAATAATATTTTATACCCCGGACCTGTTTTACAGGCAGACATAACGGTCTTAATTTTGCAGTGGCGACTCTTTCGATACGTTTTTAACGCCGATATAGAAAAAATTTATCGCCAAATTTTGATTCATCCTGATCAAACCCCATATCAGCGGATAGTGTTCCGTGAACATCGCGATGTCAACATTAAAGATTATGAGCTTAACACGGTCACATTTGGAGTGAATTGTGCACCGTATTTAGCGATTCGAACACTTATTCAATTGTCTAACGATTGTGAAACCCTGAATCCTAAGGCGTCTGAAATAGTGAAAACCCGGATGTACGTTAACGACGTACAAGCTGGCTCTCATGAGCTAGAATACGCTTTTGAGAGACGGAACGAGCTCACCCAGGTTCTTGGCTCTGCAGGTTTTGTCCTGAGAAAGTGGACAACTAACCACATTCGTCTCTTAGAAGATTTACCCCGTGAGAATCTGCTTGATGGGGACTTCTGAAAATTTTCAGACGCCAGTACGACTAAAGCCCTAGGCCTGCGATGGAACGCTAATAAAGACAGTTTTTATACTTGTTTCGCAGCCAGGGAAAGATGTTGTTACAAAACGTGCTGTCGTGTCGGAAATAGCGAAGCTATTTGACCCAGCCGGTTGGCTCTCCCCAAAGAATATTGTGGCAAAGATGATAATGCAACAAATTTGGAAGGACAAGACAGATTGGGACGAAAGTTTAAAACCATTGACTCATATTCAGTGGCGAACATTTTTGAATGATTACCCTAATATTGAAAAAATTAACATTCCAAGATGGGTTAATTTTCACCCCGATTATGAAATTGAACTCCATGCCTTTTCAGATGCCTCTGAAAAAGCATATGGTGCCGCACTCTATATTAGAAATATTTCCTCGAATGAGATTACGACGCACTTACTCGCGTCAAAGACAAAGGTAGCTCCTGTTAAGCCCGAAACTTTACCCCGCTTAGAACTTTGTGAAACGGCTTTGATGGCAAACATGGTAGAATCAATGTGTGGTCAATTAAATCTAGACAAGAGAAAGATTTATTTTTGGACCGATTCTACCATAGTTTTATCTTCGCTCAAAAAAACCCCGTGCCATTGGCCAACCTTTGTAAAAAATAGAGTTGCGTTGATTGTAAAGAAAGTTAGTATTGAAAATTGGTCTCATGTGGGTTCCAGTGACAACCCCGCCGATGTGGCAAGCCGTAGAACTCTTGCTCGAGATTTGGTCTATAAGAACAACCTAGAGAAACGTGGCCCCAACATTCTGTTACAAATCATCGGCATTTAGAAGTTCAATCGTTTTCTGTTCGAACTGAACAGCCGTTTCACATACTTGTGCCGTTACTCAGATTTACCCCGTGCAATCCGAATTATTTCGTATTGGTTCAGGTGTTTGCAATATTTGAAAACCCGAAAATGTTTGTTCAACACCTTAGATTTATTTCAATCAGAAATGAAATTTACTCGAGATCGCTTGATTCTTGTATGCCAACAAAATTGTATACCCGAATATAGACAATTAGGGAAAGGTACACCTTTATCATCAAAAAGTAATTTACTTACATTGAACCCGTTTATTAACTCTAATGGGTTCCTCAGATTAAATGGTCGTTTAGCGCGATCAGATGGCTTGACGTACGATGAAAGGTTCCCCAAAAAATCGGTTATCATTGGTAAGTTTTTTGTATAGATTTTGTATTTTTTTTAATAAAGTGCGTTTTTAATGGTTTGACTTTTTAATTTAATTTTTCAAGCTGGAAGTAACTCGAAAAGCTACCTTTTAAGTTAGAAAATATATAATATATATAAATTTTTCGTGTAAAATTATTTTGTGTGCGTGTTTAACTCAAAATCTACTCTTTAAGTTAAAAAAAACTATACATATTTTCCTTATTTTTTTTAATTCATTGTACTATCTCGGCCCTTATATACAATGGATCCGGTTAATGTTATTAAACAACAGGATAGATTAGGGAACGAGATTGTAAATGCATATAGTACTTTGAGCACGATTGCTCAAAGTAATAAATCAAATTTAGAAATAAGAAAAAGTGTGATGGGATTGCGGGAAAAGTTTTGTGGGCTCGAAGAGAGTTTGAGAAGAATGATAAAGAACTACGTCCTCCATCCTCGACTTTAGAACGAAATCCGTATTTTAAGACGAATTTTGCTGTCGAAGTAAGAGAAGCTATAAAGTATTTCAATTGCTTATACTCGCAATTGAAATTAAAGTTTTCTCAGGAGGATATTTTATTGAATGCGTCAGTTTTGGGAGAGACAAGTTATGGACGTAAAAAAGGAGCAAACTGCTCCACAATCCACGCCAAAAAGTGGTAAGCTGCAAGTGGTCTACCTCCCTATTCGGAAAAAGTTCGTAATAATGGACTGGTGCATCAGTTCCAATATATATTGGATGATTTTGAATCTAAAATAGATAGATTCAACAATAAGGAAGTGTCAATAGACATCCTTAAAGAAAAATTCAAAACGGTAGAAAATATATTCATACAATATGTTGAAATATTTTCTGACGATGAATTAACAGAGGTATTTTACTCTCTGCGAGATAGGTATTTAGGAATAACTGGCATAGATAGTTATGCCAAGTCCCTTCCTTTCAATTTACCAGCAATCGATCTGCCAAAGTTTAGCGGAAAATTTGTTGAATGGGACACGTTAAGAGAATTATTTGAAGAGTTGATAATTAATCAACCATACTCAACCACTCAAAAAATGTGTGTTTTAAAAACAAAGGTAGTAGAAGATGCAGCTAAAAAAATTTCAAAGCTGTCGGCAAAAAATGAAAACTTTGAAACTGCCTGGAGTATATTGAAAGATCATTACTCGAAGAAACGGGCAGCAACCTCAATGTATTTAAGGTCAATTTTAGACGCACCTTCGGTATATTATAACAAAAAAGTGTAAAAAACTTTTTTCTGCAAGTATATAAATTTATTTATTATTAAAAGCAACATAATGAAAGATAAACCAATACCGAAAAATTCCCAATTTTGTATGATCAGTGTTACCAATTTGGAGATGTTCCATCTGGATTTTACGGTTTTTTTACTTCCTTAGCTGGTAAAACAGTAATCTAGCGATTTTTTTAAAAGCTGGTTTTATCTGGTATTTAATTTTTAATTTCAAAATGAACACATTTTAAATAAATAAAATGAGATATATTGATTTTTCAAACACGCAAAGTGGTCGAAATAATTACGAATACAAATTTATTTCGATAGCGAAATTTTTTCTGATGTGGTACTTGATTTACTGTTTCAGTTTCAACTTAAATAAATAAGCTGTACAACACTATTCATTCTCTTTTTATCGCCCCCTTGTCTTTAATTAAAATTCTTTTGGAATACGGTACGTGTTTTTTAATTTTTAAATAAAGTGTTTTGAAATTAAAAAGTGTGTGTGACATTATAAAAGTGCTTATAATAAAAAATAAATTAACAACAAATACCCAATCGACTCGATTAAAAACAAAAAAAAATTTTTTTTTTGTTAAAATTCCGTCGGCTAAACACAAAAAGCTTTATTTTTTTTCTACTCAGTGCATTTTGTTATTCTTTCATTTATCCTTTCGAGTGTGTTTTATTTTAAAGTTATTACCCAAATTCTTTGAAAGCGCTTCTTTATTGTTCTTGAATCTCTGTTAACCCATCTGTTAAGAAAATCCCTTTTTTAAATACATTTTTACCCAACTGCATAAATTATATACAAAAGAGAATATAAAATAAACAATTTTACTCGTTGTCAAATTAAACAGACGGACTCGCGAAGAAAATATTTTTTTTGTGTTTAAACAAAGTGCAAGTGTTTATTAGAATTATTAGTGTAAACAAATATTTTTTTCTTGTTCTTGTTCTCGTTCTCGTGTTTTTTTTTATACAGTGAGAGTGTTGCATTTCTTTTTATTTTTATTTGCATTCAAAACGCACAAGAGAACGTATAAACATACTCATTGTTGTTATTGTTTTGTATTTATTTATATAGTCACACACATAACAATAGTCTTGAGGACTTATGGATAACGAATAAACCGGTTATTCGTAAAATATTCGGTAATAAAGTGATTTTTTCTTATTGAACCCGTGGAAAATAATTAAATTATTGCATTTTATTATTAAATGAAGTGAACTTAATAAATTTTGAATATTTTTGCGATTTTTGAAAAATGAATATACTCGTTTTCCACATACATGAGTACCCGTGTTTGTTATTCGCAATACTAGTGTTTTTTAAAGTTTATTATATATTTTTTTTGTGAGAATTTTTGACGACCAAATTGTAAAAGCAACCTTTTGACTATTAGATTTTAATTTTTTACTCGTTTATATAATTTATTATCAATTTTTTAAAAATTTTGATAAATAAATTGAATTTTTTGATAAATTAACCCAAGTTTTTTAAAATTTTAACCCTTTTTTTGATCAAACGTTTTAGATTTAACCCTTCAATTTTTGTTTTTTTTATACTTTTTATTGTAAAAGAAAATGATTCGTGTTACCCATTTTTGTGTGTCTCAATTGTTACATAGTAATAAATTAACAACGATTTTATCAGTTTTCGATTTTCGTTTTTCATTAATTTTGATTTGAAAGCAGATAACCCGCGGTTTCTTTTGAATTTTAGATTCGAATTTTCAGTTTTTACCCTAATATTTTTTTTTGTGCTTTTCCGTAAAAATTCCCGGTTATAACCTCAGATCGAAAATGGATATGACTACTTTGATTCACAATGTCTATCGTTTAGCGGAATTCGAGGCATTTGTTTCCATTATACCCGTTGCAGATCATGGAATTGGATCATTGAATATTCATGAAAAGGAACTCAATCGTTTATGGGAAGGTGTTCGGTCAGCATACGATTCTTGGCTTATTGAGGCGGGACAAACAAAGAGTCCACAAATAGTGGAGGTAAAATCTCACTATATGGCCTCTTATAGCGCCGTGGAATTTCTTTGATAACGAATCATTTGGATCGTTTGAAATCGGCTGCTAAGGCTGAGATTGGTAATGGCTCGATACCCATTATGCATTTACCCCCTTGCGATACCCCTATTTTTTTATGGCGACTATAAAAGTTTTCCCTCTTTCAGAGATATGTTCTCAGCCTTGTATGGCAACAAACCCCGTATAACCCCGGTGCAGAAACTTTATTACCATATGCAAAAAACCGCAAAGGATGCTCATGACACCATTCATACTGTGCCTTTAACTAATGATGGCTATGCAATTGCATGAAAAAATTAGTTGACACATATGAGAATAAAGGAGCGCTTATAAATGAACAGCTTCGAACTCTTTTAGGTATTAAACCCATTACCCTTGAAAGGGGTCGAATATAAAGAGTTTACAACGAACCATAAACGATTGTATAACGAATCTCTCTACTTGAGGTAACCCCTGAAGTTTTTTATCACGTGATGTTTGTGTACATTTGCGTTACTAAATTACCCGATAATACTCTGAGTCTCTGGGAACAGTCGAAAAAACTTTGTGCGAAAACTCCGAGGTGGGAGGATATGGACACATTTTTGACTGCTCATTTCAAAACGCTTGAATCGATTTCTGATATTAGAGGATCTCACCCACACCTCGTTCAAAACCCGAACAAAAACGAAGTTTTTAATACCCCGCGAAAAAACTTAGGTTTCAATAACCCCAAGAAATATTCTAACGATTCAAGAAAAGTGCAGAGTTTTGCGACAAAAACCAACACGACTTCAACGCTTTCTCGTTGTTACCTTTGTCAAGGTGCACACCCATTGAGACTATGCCCCTCATTTTGGAATCAGAGTGTTGATGAGAGATTATTTACCGTAAAACGACTTAAGTGTTGTTCAAACTGCCTAGCGACCTCTCACAAATTCAAAAATTGTAAGAGCCTTTATTTGTGTGATATGTGCAAACAAAAGCATCACTCTTTGCTTCATAGTGAAGTAAGGCAAGCAGGACATAGTTCTGTTGTTGCTCAACCCCAACTCCCGCTTACTTCAAACCCGAGTCCAGCTGGCAATCAAACTCAACCTTCTCCTAATGTTAACCCTTCAACTTCAGCGGCTGCTCATAACCTTCTCACGTATGCCGCTCATCTGAATTCAGCCCCATTTTTGACAGTACTTTTAGGTGCGGTGACTTGTTTAGTACGTGTCAACGATATCAGATGTGCGAGCGATGGCTGACCCTGGTTCGCAAGGTACCTTTATTTCAAGAAGGTTACAAAGAAAGCTTGCGATTCCAACTTTTTCAGTGCCATCAACTAACGTTACTGGCATGATGGATTGCTTTGCTGGTAATTCTTCCAGCATGTGCGGTCTTATGATCGAATCGCCGATCGATCCCGATTTTAAAATAGGATATTTGCATGTGTGATGGAGAAAATAACCGGTCGGTTGCCCTCGTGTTCCCTCTCGAGTATGGTATCCTCTAATTTCCCTGAAATCACAATTACTGATGTCAGATGTACCCGCATGGATATTCTGTTTGGAGGAAATGTTTATCCAACAATTTTAACTACGGATGTTAAAATTCATCCGTATGGCATTCTGATCGCCTAGAGAACCGTTTTCGGTTGGATAGTGACAGGTGAAGTTTTACAAATCGAACCATTACACTCTGTTGCTTCGTTTTGTAGCCAAGTTCAATTGACTCGTTTTTGCGAACTTGAGGAAGTGCATCAAGCAGCCCAACTATCTGAAGCTGAACAGTTTTGTGAAGAACTTTTCCGGTCTACAACTTACCGAAACCCCGATGGTCGCTATGTCGTTTCACTGCCTTTTCGCAGAGAATTTTTAAATGAATTGTCGTTAGGAGATTCTCGTAACAGTGCTCTGTCCCAGTTTAAGCGAAATGAGACTCTACTTTTGAGAAACCCCGCATTGAAATCATACTATGATAGTGTGATTCACGAGTATTTCGAAATGGGACATATTGAGGCAGTTGATCCCACTAATTCAGATGCGAATACTTTTTACTTACGCCATATTTAAACCCGACACTGCCACTACAAAACTCAGAGTAGTATTTAACGCTTTAAACCCTTCCACCACTGGCGTAAGTTTAAATAATATTTTATACCCCGGACCTGTTTTACAGGCAGACATAACGGTCTTAATTTTGCAGTGGCGACTCTTTCGACGGAACGAGCTCACCCAGGTTCTTGGCTCTGCAGGTTTTGTCCTGAGAAAGTGGACAACTAACCACATTAGTCTCTTAGAAGATTTACCCCGTGAGAATCTGCTTGATGCGGACTTCTGAAAATTTTCAGACGCCAGTACGACTGAAGCCCTAGGCCTGCGATGGAACGCTAATAAAGACAGTTTTTATACTTGTTTCGCAGCCAGGGAAGGATGTTGTTACAAAACGTGCTGTCGTGTCGGAAATAGCGAAGCTATTTGACCCAGCCGGTTGGCTCTCCCCAAAGATTATTGTGGCAAAGATGATAATGCAACAAATTTGGAAGGACAAGACAGATTGGGACGAAAGTTTAAAACCATTGACTCATATTCAGTGGCGAACATTTTTGAATGATTACCCTAATATTGAAAAAATTAACATTCCAAGATGGGTTAATTTTCACCCCGATTATGAAATTCAACTCCATGCCACACTCTATATTAGAAATATTTCCTTGAATGAGATTACTTACTCGCGTCAAAGACAAAGGTAGCTCCTGTTAAGCCCGAAACTTTACCCCGCTTAGAACTTTGTGAAACGGCTTTGATGGCAAACATGGTAGAATCATTGTGTGGTCAATTAAATCTAGATAAGAGAAAGATTTATTTTTGGACCGATTCTACCATAGTTTTATCTTCGCTCAAAAAACCCCGTGCCATTGGCCAACCTTTGTAAAAAATAGAGTTGCGTTGATTGTAAAGAAAGTTAGTATTGAAAATTGGTCTCATGTGGGTTCCAGTGACAACCCCGCCGATGTGGCAAGCCGTAGAACTCTTGCTCGAGATTTGGTCGATAAGGACAACCTAGAGAAACGTGGCCCCAACATTCTGTTACAAATCATCGGCATTTAGAAGTTCAATCGTTTTCTGTTCGAACTGAACAGCCGTTTGACGTACTTGTGCGTTACTCAGATTTACCCCGTGCAATCCGAATTATTTCGTATTGGTTCAGGTGTTTGCAATATTTGAAAAACCGATAATGTTTGTTCAACACCTTAGATTTATTTCAATCAGAAATGAATTTTACTCGAGATCGCTTGATTCTTGTATGCCAACAAAATTGTATACCCGAATTAGACAATTATTGAAAGGTACACCTTTATCATCAAAAAGTAATTTACTTACATTGAACCCGTTTATTAACTCTAATGGGTTCCTCAGATTAAATGGTCGTTTAGCTCGATCAGATGGCTTGGCGTACGATGAAAGGTTCCCCAAAAAATCGGTTATCATTGGTAAGTTTTTTGTATAGATTTTGTATTTTTTTTAATAAAGTGCGTTTTTAATGGTTTGACTTTTTAATTTAATTTTTCAAGCTGGAAGTAACTCGAAAAGCTACCTTTTAAGTTAGAAAATATATAATATATATAAATTTTTCGTGTAAAATTATTTTGTGTGCGTGTTTAACTCAAAATCTACTCTTTAAGTTAAAAAAAACTATACATATTTTCCTTATTTTTTTAATTCATTGTACTATCTCGGACCTTATATACAATGGATCCGGTTACTGTTATTAAACAACAGGATAGATTAGGGAACGACATTGTAAATGCATATAATACTTCGAGCACGATTGCTCAAAGTAATAAATCAAATTTAGAAATAAGAAAAAGTGTGATGGGATTGCGGGAAAAGTTTTGTGGGCTCGAAGAGAGTTTGAGAAGAATGATAAAGAGCTCCGTCCTCCATCCTCGACTTTAGAACGAAATCCGTAGTTTAAGACGAATTTTGCTGTCGAAGTAAGAGAAGCTATAAAGTATTTCAATTGCTTATACTCGCAATTGCAATTAAAGTTTTCTCAGGAGGATATTTTATTGAATGCGTCAGTTTTGGGAGAGACAAGTTATAGACGTAAAAAAGGAGCAAACTGCTCCACAATCCACTCCAAAAAGTGGTACAGCTGCAAGTGGTCTGCCTCCCTATTCGGAAAAAGTTCGTAATAATGGACTGGTGCATCAGTTCCAATATATATTGGATGATTTTGAATCTAAAATAGATAGATTCAACAATAAGGAAGTGTCAATAGACATCCTTAAAGAAAAATTCAAAACGGTAGAAAATATATTCATACAATATGTTGAAATATTTTCTGATGATGAATTAACAGAGGTATTTTACTCTCTGCGAGATAGGTATTTAGGAATACCTTGCATAGATAGTTATGCCAAGTCAATTCCGTTCAATTTACCAGCAATCGATCTGCCAAAGTTTAGCGGAAAAATGGTTGAATGGGACACGTTTAGAGAGTTATTTGAAGAGTTGATAATTAATCAACCATATTCAAACACTCAAAAAATGTGTGTTTTAAAAACAAAGGTAGTAGGAGATGCAGCTAAAAAATATTCAAAGCTGTCGGCAAAAAATGAAAACTTTGAAACTGTCTGGAGTATATTGAAAGATCATTACTCGAATAAACGGGCAGCAACCTCAATCTATTTTAGGTCAATTTTAGACGCACCTTCGGTATATTATAACAAAAAAAGTGTACAAAACTTTTTTCTGCAAGTATATAAATTTTTCTGATGTGGTACTGATTTACTGTTTCAGTTTCAACTTAAATAAATAAGCTGGACAACACTATTCATTCTATTTTTATCACCCCCTTGTCTTTAATTAAAATTCTTTTGGAATACGGTACGTGTTTTTTAATTTTTAAATAAAGTGTTTTGAAAGTAAAAAGTGTGTGTGACATTATAAAAGTGCTTATAATAAAAAATAAATTAACAACAAATACCCAATCGACTCGATTAAAAACAAAAAAACATTTTCTTTTTGTTAAAATCCCGTCGGCTAAACACAAAAAGCTTTATTTTTTTCTACTCAGTGCATTTTGTTATTCTTTCATTTATCCTTTCGAGTGTGTTTTATTTTTTATTTTAAAGTTATTAACCAAATTCTTTGAAAGCGCTTCTTTATTGTTCTTGAATCTCTGTTAACCCATCTGTTAAGAAAATCCCTTTTTTTAAATACATTTTTACCCAACTGCATAAATTATATACAAAAGAGAATATAAAATAAACAATTTTACTCGTTGTCAAATTAAACAGACGGACTCGCGAAGAAAATAATTTTTTTGTGTTATAAACAAAGTGCAAGTGTTTATTAGAATTATTAGTGTAAACAAATATTTTTTTCTTGTTCTTGTTCTCGTTCTCGTGTTTTTTTTTTATACAGTGAGAGTGTTGCATTTCTTTTTATTTTTATTTGCATTCAAAACTCACAAGAGAAAGTATAAACATACGCATTGTTGTTATTGTTTTGTATTTATTTTTATAGTCACGCACATAACAATAGTCTTGAGGACTTATGGATAACGAATAAACCGGTTATTCGTAAAATATTCGGTAATAAAGTGATTTTTTCTTATTGAACCCGTGGAAAATAATTAAATTATTGCATTTTATTATTAAATGAAATGAACTTAATAAATTTTGAATATTTTTGCGATTTTTGAAAAATGAATATACTCGTTTTCCACATACATGAGTACCCGTGTTTGTTATTCGCAATACTAGTGTTTTTTAAAGTTTATTATATATTTTTTTTGTGAGAATTTTTGACGACCAAATTGTAAAAGCAACCTTTTAGTTGACACATATATGAGAACAAAGGAGCGCTTATAAATGAACAGCTTCGAACTCTTTTAGGTATTAAACCCATTACCCTTGAAAGGGGTCCGAATATAAAGAGTTTACAACGAACCATAAACGATTGTATAACGAATCTCTCTACTTGAGGTAACCCCTGAAGTTTTTTATCACGTGATGTTTGTGTACATTTGCGTTACTAAATTACCCGATAATACTCTGAGTCTCTGGGAACAGTCGAAAAAACTTTGTGCGAAAACTCCGAGGCGGGAGGATATGGACACATTTTTGACTGCTCATTTCAAAACGCTTGAATCGATTTCTGATATTAGAGGATCTCACCCACACCTCGTTCAAAACCCGAACAAAAACGAAGTTTTTAATACCCCGCGAAAAAACTTAGGTTTCAATAACCCCAAGAAATATTCTAACGATTCAAGAAAAGTGCAGAGTTTTGCGACAAAAACCAACACGACTTCAACGCTTTCTCGTTGTTACCTTTGTCAAGGTGCACACCCATTGAGACTATGCCCCTCATTTTGGAATCAGAGTGTTGATGAGAGATTATTTACCGTAAAACGACTTAAGTGTTGTTCAAACTGCCTAGCGACCTCTCACAAATTCAAAAATTGTAAGAGCCTTTATTTGTGTGATATGTGCAAACAAAAGCATCACTCTTTGCTTCATAGTGAAGTAAGGCAAGCAGGACATAGTTCTGTTGTTGCTCAACCCCAACTCCCGCTTACTTCAAACCCGAGTCCAGCTGGCAATCAAACTCAACCTTCTCCTAATGTTAACCCTTCAACTTCAGCGGCTGCTCATAACCTTCTCACGTATGCCGCTCATCTGAATTCAGCCCCATTTTTGACAGTACTTTTAGGTGCGGTGACTTGTTTAGTACGTGTCAACGATATCAGATGTGCGAGCGATGGTTGACCCTGGTTCGCAAGGTACCTTTATTTCAAGAAGGTTACAAAGAAAGCTTGCGATTCCAACTTTTTCAGTGCCATCAACTAACGTTACTGGCATGATGGATTGCTTTGCTGGTAATTCTTCCAGCATGTGCGGTCTTATGATCGAATCGCCGATCGATCCCGATTTTAAAATAGGATATTTGCATGTGTGATGGAGAAAATAACCGGTCGGTTGCCCTCGTGTTCCCTCTCGAGTATGGTATCCTCTAATTTCCCTGAAATCACAATTACTGATGTCAGATGTACCCGCATGGATATTCTGTTTGGAGGAAATGTTTATCCAACAATTTTAACTACGGATGTTAAAATTCATCCGGATGGCATTCTGATCGCCTAGAGAACCGTTTTCGGTTGGATAGTGACAGGTGAAGTTTTACAAATCGAACCATTACACTCTGTTGCTTCGTTTTGTAGCCAAGTTCAATTGACTCGTTTTTGCGAACTTGAGGAAGTGCATCAAGCAGCCCAACTATCTGAAGCTGAACAGTTTTGTGAAGAACTTTTCCGGTCTACAACTTACCGAAACCCCGATGGTCGCTATGTCGTTTCACTGCCTTTTCGCAGAGAATTTTTAAATGAATTGTCGTTAGGAGATTCTCGTAACAGTGCTCTGTCCCAGTTTAAGCGAAATGAGACTCTACTTTTGAGAAACCCCGCATTGAAATCATACTATGATAGTGTGATTCACGAGTATTTCGAAATGGGACATATTGAGGCAGTTGATCCCACTAATTCAGATGCGAATACTTTTTACTTACGCCATACTTAAACCCGACACTGCCACTACAAAACTCAGAGTAGTATTTAACGCTTTAAACCCTTCCACCACTGGCGTAAGTTTAAATAATATTTTATACCCCGGACCTGTTTTACAGGCAGACATAACGGTCTTAATTTTGCAGTGGCGACTCTTTCGACGGAACGAGCTCACCCAGGTTCTTGGCTCTGCAGGTTTTGTCCTGAGAAAGTGGACAACTAACCACATTAGTCTCTTAGAAGATTTACCCCGTGAGAATCTGCTTGATGCGGACTTCTGAAAATTTTCAGACGCCAGTACGACTGAAGCCCTAGGCCTGCGATGGAACGCTAATAAAGACAGTTTTTATACTTGTTTCGCAGCCAGGGAAGGATGTTGTTACAAAACGTGCTGTCGTGTCGGAAATAGCGAAGCTATTTGACCCAGCCGGTTGGCTCTCCCCAAAGATTATTGTGGCAAAGATGATAATGCAACAAATTTGGAAGGACAAGACAGATTGGGACGAAAGTTTAAAACCATTGACTCATATTCAGTGGCGAACATTTTTGAATGATTACCCTAATATTGAAAAAATTAACATTCCAAGATGGGTTAATTTTCACCCCGATTATGAAATTCAACTCCATGCCTTTTCAGATGCCTCTGAAAAAGCATATGGTGCCACACTCTATATTAGAAATATTTCCTTGAATGAGATTACTTACTCGCGTCAAAGACAAAGGTAGCTCCTGTTAAGCCCGAAACTTTACCCCGCTTAGAACTTTGTGAAACGGCTTTGATGGCAAACATGGTAGAATCATTGTGTGGTCAATTAAATCTAGATAAGAGAAAGATTTATTTTTGGACCGATTCTACCATAGTTTTATCTTCGCTCAAAAAACCCCGTGCCATTGGCCAACCTTTGTAAAAAATAGAGTTGCGTTGATTGTAAAGAAAGTTAGTATTGAAAATTGGTCTCATGTGGGTTCCAGTGACAACCCCGCCGATGTGGCAAGCCGTAGAACTCTTGCTCGAGATTTGGTCTATAAGAACAACCTAGAGAAACGTGGCCCCAACATTCTGTTACAAATCATCGGCATTTAGAAGTTCAATCGTTTTCTGTTCGAACTGAACAGCCGTTTCACATACTTGTGCGTTACTCAGATTTACCCCGTGCAATCCGAATTATTTCGTATTGGTTCAGGTGTTTGCAATATTTGAAAACCCGAAAATGTTTGTTCAACACCTTAGATTTATTTCAATCAGAAATGAAATTTACTCGAGATCGCTTGATTCTTGTATGCCAACAAAATTGTATACCCGAATATAGACAATTAGGGAAAGGTACACCTTTATCATCAAAAAGTAATTTACTTACATTGAACCCGTTTATTAACTCTAATGGGTTCCTCAGATTAAATGGTCGTTTAGCGCGATCAGATGGCTTGACGTACGATGAAAGGTTCCCCAAAAAATCGGTTATCATTGGTAAGTTTTTTGTATAGATTTTGTATTTTTTTTAATAAAGTGCGTTTTTAATGGTTTGACTTTTTAATTTAATTTTTCAAGCTGGAAGTAACTCGAAAAGCTACCTTTTAAGTTAGAAAATATATAATATATATAAATTTTTCGTGTAAAATTATTTTGTGTGCGTGTTTAACTCAAAATCTACTCTTTAAGTTAAAAAAACTATACATATTTTCCTTATTTTTTTAATTCATTGTACTATCTCGGACCTTATATACAATGGATCCGGTTACTGTTATTAAACAACAGGATAGATTAGGGAACGACATTGTAAATGCATATAATACTTCGAGCACGATTGCTCAAAGTAATAAATCAAATTTAGAAATAAGAAAAAGTGTGATGGGATTGCGGGAAAAGTTTTGTGGGCTCGAAGAGAGTTTGAGAAGAATGATAAAGAGCTCCGTCCTCCATCCTCGACTTTAGAACGAAATCCGTAGTTTAAGACGAATTTTGCTGTCGAAGTAAGAGAAGCTATAAAGTATTTCAATTGCTTATACTCGCAATTGAAATTAAAGTTTTCTCAGGAGGATATTTTATTGAATGCGTCAGTTTTGGGAGAGACAAGTTATAGACGTAAAAAAGGAGCAAACTGCTCCACAATCCACTCCAAAAAGTGGTACAGCTGCAAGTGGTCTGCCTCCCTATTCGGAAAAAGTTCGTAATAATGGACTGGTGCATCAGTTCCAATATATATTGGATGATTTTGAATCTAAAATAGATAGATTCAACAATAAGGAAGTGTCAATAGACATCCTTAAAGAAAAATTCAAAACGGTAGAAAATATATTCATACAATATGTTGAAATATTTTCTGATGATGAATTAACAGAGGTATTTTACTCTCTGCGAGATAGGTATTTAGGAATACCTTGCATAGATAGTTATGCCAAGTCAATTCCGTTCAATTTACCAGCAATCGATCTGCCAAAGTTTAGCGGAAAAATGGTTGAATGGGACACGTTTAGAGAGTTATTTGAAGAGTTGATAATTAATCAACCATATTCAAACACTCAAAAAATGTGTGTTTTAAAAACAAAGGTAGTAGGAGATGCAGCTAAAAAATATTCAAAGCTGTCGGCAAAAAATGAAAACTTTGAAACTGTCTGGAGTATATTGAAAGATCATTACTCGAATAAACGGGCAGCAACCTCAATCTATTTTAGGTCAATTTTAGACGCACCTTCGGTATATTATAACAAAAAAGTGTACAAAACTTTTTTCTGCAAGTATATAAATTTTTCTGATGTGGTACTGATTTACTGTTTCAGTTTCAACTTAAATAAATAAGCTGGACAACACTATTCATTCTATTTTTATCACCCCCTTGTCTTTAATTAAAATTCTTTTGGAATACGGTACGTGTTTTTTAATTTTTAAATAAAGTGTTTTGAAAGTAAAAAGTGTGTGTGACATTATAAAAGTGCTTATAATAAAAAATAAATTAACAACAAATACCCAATCGACTCGAATAAAAACAAAAAAACATTTTCTTTTTGTTAAAATCCCGTCGGCTAAACACAAAAAGCTTTATTTTTTTCTACTCAGTGCATTTTGTTATTCTTTCATTTATCCTTTCGAGTGTGTTTTATTTTTTATTTTAAAGTTATTAACCAAATTCTTTGAAAGCGCTTCTTTATTGTTCTTGAATCTCTGTTAACCCATCTGTTAAGAAAATCCCTTTTTTTAAATACATTTTTACCCAACTGCATAAATTATATACAAAAGAGAATATAAAATAAACAATTTTACTCGTTGTCAAATTAAACAGACGGACTCGCGAAGAAAATAATTTTTTTGTGTTATAAACAAAGTGCAAGTGTTTATTAGAATTATTAGTGTAAACAAATATTTTTTTTCTTGTTCTTGTTCTCGTTCTCGTGTTTTTTTTTATACAGTGAGAGTGTTGCATTTCTTTTTATTTTTATTTGCATTCAAAACTCACAAGAGAAAGTATAAACATACTCATTGTTGCTATTGTTTTGTATTTATTTTTATAGTCACGCACATAACAATAGTCTTGAGGACTTATGGATAACGAATAAACCGGTTATTCGTAAAATATTCGGTAATAAAGTGATTTTTTCTTATTTAACCCGTGGAAAATAATTAAATTATTGCATTTTATTATTAAATGAAATGAACTTAATAAATTTTGAATATTTTTGCGATTTTTGAAAAATGAATATACTCGTTTTCCACATACATGAGCACCCGTGTTTGTTATTCCCAATACCTAGTGTTTTTTAAAGTTTATTATATATTTTTTTTGTGAGAATTCTTGACGACCAAATTGTAAAAGCAACCTTTTGACTATTAGATTTTAATTTTTTACTCGTTTATATAATTTATTATCAATTTTTTAAAAATTTTGATAAATAAATTGAATTTTTTGATAAATTAACCCAAGTTTTTTAAAATTTTAACCCTTTTTTTGATCAAACGTTTTAGATTTAACCCTTCAATTTTTGTTTTTTTTATACTTTTTATTGTAAAAGAAAATGATTCGTGTTACCCATTTTTTTGTCTCAATTGTTACATAGTAATAAATTAACAACGATTTGATCAGTTTTCGATTTTCGTTTTTCATTAATTTTGATTTGAAAGCAGATAACCCGCGGTTTCTTTTGAATTTTCGATTCGAATTTTCAGTTTTTACCCTAATATTTTTTTTGTGCTTTTTCCGTAAAAATTCCCGGTTATAACCTCAGATCGAAAATGGATATGACTACTTTGATTCACAATGTCTATCGTTTAGCGGAATTCGAGGCATTTGTTTCCATTATACCCGTTGCAGATCATGGAATTGGATCATTGAATATTCATGAAAAGGAGCTCAATCGTTTATGGGAAGGTGTTCGGTCAGCATACGATACTTGGCTTATTGAGGCGGGACAAACAAAGAGTCCACAAATAGTGGAGGTAAAATCTCACTATATGGCCTCTTATAGCGCCGTGGAATTTCTTTGATAACGAATCATTTGGATCGTTTGAAATCGGCTGCTAAGGCTGAGATTGGTAATGGCTCGATACCCATTATGCATTTACCCCCTTGCGATACCCCTATCTCAGCCTTGTATGGCAACAAACCCCGTATAACCCCGGTGCAGAAACTTTATTACCTTATGCAAAAAACCGCAAAGGATGCTCATGACACCATTCATACTGTGCCTTTAACTAATGATGGCTATGCAATTGCATGAAAAAAATTAGTTGACACATATGAGAACAAAGGAGCGCTTGCGACAAAAACCAACACGACTTCAACGCTTTCTCGTTGTTACCTTTGTCAAGGTGCACACCCATTGAGACTATGCCCCTCATTTTGGAATCAGAGTGTTGATGAGAGATTATTTACCGTAAAACGACTTAAGTGTTGTTCAAACTGCCTAGCGACCTCTCACAAATTCAAAAATTGTAAGAGCCTTTATTTGTGTGATATGTGCAAACAAAAGCATCACTCTTTGCTTCATAGGGAAGTAAGGCAAGCGGGACATAGTTCTGTTGTTGCTCAACCCCAGCTCCCGCTTACTTCAAACCCGAGTCCAGCTGGCAATCAAACTCAACCTTCTCTTAATGTTAACCCTTCAACTTCAGCGGCTGCTCATAACCTTCTCACGTATGCCGCTCATCTGAATTCAGCCCCATTTTTGACAGTACTTTTAGGTTCGGCGACTTGTTTAGTACGTGTCAACGATATCAGATGTGCGAGCGATGGTTGACCCTGGTTCGCAAGGTACTTTTATTTCAAGAAGGTTACAAAGAAAGCTTGCGATTCCAACTTTTTCAGTGCCATCAACTAACGTTACTGGCATGATGGATTGCTTTGCTGGTAATTCTTCCAGCATGTGCGGTCTTATGATCGAATCGCCGATCGATTCCGATTTTAAAATAGGATATTTGCATGTGTGATGGAGAAAATAACCGGTCGGTTGCCCTCGTGTTCCCTCTCGAGTATGGTATCCTCTAATTTCCCTGAAATCACAATTACTGATGTCAGATGTACCCGCATGGATATTCTGTTTGGAGGAAATGTTTATCCAACAATTTTAACTACGGATGTTAAAATTCATCCGGATGGCATTCTGATCGCCTAGAGAACCGTTTTCGGTTGGATAGTGACAGGTGAAGTTTTACAAATCGAACCTTTACACTCTGTTGCTTCGTTTTGTAGCCAAGTTCAATTGACTCGTTTTTGCGAACTTGAGGAAGTGCATCAAGCAGCCCAACTATCTGAAGCTGAACAGTTTTGTGAAGAACTTTACCGGTCTACAACTTACCGAAACCCCGATGGTCGCTATGTTGTTTCACTGCCTTTTCGCAGAGAATTTTTATATGAATTGTCGTTAGGAGATTCTCGTAACAGTGCTCTGTCCCAGTTTAAGCGAAATGAGACTCGACTTTTGAGAAACCCCGCATTGAAATCATACTATGATAGTGTGATTCGCGAGTATTTCGAAATGGGACATATTGAGGCAGTTGATCCCACTAATTCAGATGCGAATACTTTTTACTCACGCCATATTTAAACCCGACACTGCCACTACAAAACTCAGAGTAGTATTTAACGCTTTAAACCCTTCCTCCACTGGCTGTAAGTTTAAATAATATTTTATACCCCGGACCTGTTTTACAGGCAGACATAACGGTCTTAATTTTGCAGTGGCGACTCTTTCGATACGTTTTTAACGCCGATATAGAAAAAATTTATCGCCAAATTTTGATTCATCCTGATCAAACCCCATTTCAGCGGATAGTGTTCCGTGAACATCGCGATGTCAACATTAAAGAGCTTAATACGGTCACATTTGGAGTGAATTGTGCACCGTATTTAGCGATTCGAACACTTAATCAATTGTCTAACGATTGTGAAACCCTGAATCCTAAGGCGTCTGAAATAGTGAAAACCCGGATGTACGTTAACGACGTACGAGCTGGCTCTCATGAGCTAGAATACGCTTTTGAGAGACGGAACGAGCTCACCCAGGTTCTTGGCTCTGCAGGTTTTGTCCTGAGAAAGTGGACAACTAACCACATTCGTCTCTTAGAAGATTTACCCCGTGAGAATCAGCTTGATGCGGACTTCTGAAAATTTTCAGACGCCAGTACGACTAAAGCCCTAGGCCTGCGATGGAACGCTAATAAAGACAGTTTTTATACTTGTTTCGCAGCCAGGGAAGGATGTTGTTACAAAACGTGCTGTCGTGTCGGAAATAGCGAAGCTATTTGACCCAGCCGGTTGGCTCTCCCCAAAGATTATTGAGGCAAAGATGATAATGCAACAAATTTGTAAGAACCAGACAGATTGGGACGAAAGTTTAAAACCATTGGCTCATATTGAGTGGCGAACATTTTTGAATGATTACCCTAATATTGAAAAAATTAACATTCCAAGATGGGTTAATTTTCACCCCGATTATGATTTCAGATGCCTCTGAAAAAGCATATGGTGCCGCACTCTATATTAGAAATATTTCCTCGAATGAGATTACGACGCACTTACTCGCGTCAAAGACAAAGGTAGCTCCTGTTACGCCCGAAACTTTACCCCGCTTAGAACTTTGTGAAACGGCTTTGATGGCAAACATGGTAGAATCAATGTGTGATCAATTAAACCTAGACAAGAGAAAGATTTATTTTTGGACCGATTCTACCATAGTTTTATCTTCGCTCAAAAAAACCCCGTGCCATTGGCCAACCTTTGTAAAAAATAAAGTTGCGTTGATTGTAAAGAAAGTTAGTATTGAAAATTGGTCTCATGTGGGTTCCAGTGACAACCCCGCCGATGTGGCAAGCCGTAGAACTCTTGCTCGAGATTTTGTCGATAAGGACAACCTAGAGAAACGTGGCCCCAACATTCTGTTACAAATCATCGGCATTTAGAAGTTCAATCGTTTTCTGTTCGAACTGAACAGCCGTTTGACATACTTGTGCGTTACTCAGATTTACCCCGTGCAATCCGAATTATTTTGTATTGGTTCAGGTGTTTGCAATATCTGAAAACCCGAAAATGTTTGTTCAACACCTTAGATTTATTTCAATCAGAAATGAATTTTACTCGAGATCGCTTGATTCTTGTATGCCAAGAATATAGACAATTAGGGAAAGGTACACCTTTATCATCAAAAAGTAATTTACTTACATTGAACCCGTTTATTAACTCTAATGGGTTCCTCAGATTAAATGGTCGTTTAGCTCGATCAGATGGCTTGACGTACGATGAAAGGTTCCCCAAAAAATCGGTTATCATTGGTAAGTTTTTTGTATAGATTTTGTATTTTTTTTAATAAAGTGCGTTTTTAATGGTTTGACTTTTTAATTTAATTTTTCAAGCTGGAAGTAACTCGCAAAGCTACCTTTTAAGTTAGAAAATATATAATATATATAACTTTTTCGTGTAAAATTATTTTGTGTGCGTGTTTAACTCAAAATCTACTCTTTAAGTTAAAAAAAACTATACATATTCCTTATTTTTTTTAATTCATTGTACTATCTCGGCCCTTATATACAATGGATCCGGTTAATGTTATTAAACAACAGGATAGATTAGGGAACGAGATTGTAAATGCATATAATACTTTGAGCACGATTGCTCAAAGTAATAAATCAAATTTAGAAATAAGAAAAAGTGTGATGGGATTGCGGGAAAAGTTTTGTGGGCTCGAAGAGAGTTTGAGAAGAATGATAAAGAGCTCCGTCCTCCATCCTCGACTTTAGAACGAAATCCGTAGTTTAAGACGAATTTTGCTGTCGAAGTAAGAGAAGCTATAAAGTATTTCAATTGCTTATACTCGCAATTGAAATTAAAGTTTTCTCAGGAGGATATTTTATTGAATGCGTCAGTTTTGGGAGAGACAAGTTATAGACGTAAAAAAGGAGCAAACTGCTCCACAATCCACTCCAAAAAGTGGTATAGCTGCAAGTGGTCTGCCTCCCTATTCGGAAAAAGTTCGTAATAATGGACTGGTTCATCAGTTCCAATATATATTGGATGATTTTGAATCTAAAATAGATAGATTCAACAATAAGGAAGTGTCAATAGACATCCTTAAAGAAAAATTCAAAACGGTAGAAAATATATTCATACAATATGTTGAAATATTTTCTGATGATGAATTAACAGAGGTATTTTACTCTCTGCGAGATAGGTATTTAGGAATACCTGGCATAGATAGTTATGCCAAGTCCCTTCCTTTCAATTTACCAGCAATCGATCTGCCAAAGTTTAGCGGAAAAAGGTTGAATGGGACACGTTTAGAGAGTTATTAGAAGAGTTGATAATTAATCAACCAGATTCAAACACTCAAAAAATGTGTGTTTTAAAAACAAAGGTAGTAGGAGATGCAGCTAAAAAAATTTCAAAGCTGTCGGCAAAAAATGAAAACTTTGAAACTGTCTGGAGTATATTGAAAGATCATTACTCGAATAAACGGGCAGCAACCTCAATGTATTTTAGGTCAATTTTAGACGCACCTTTGGTATATTATAACAAATAAAGTGTAATAAACTTTATTGAAATTATAAATGAATGTGTACAGGCTCTGGGAGCCATGAAAATGGAAGCCGAAGAAACATATCAGGCATTTATGTGTTTGCTAAAAGGCGGTTTTTGCGCTTGAAAGAAAATTGGCTAAGAACCAAGAACTAAGGGTTCAATACTGCGATTTTTTAAACAATTTCATACAATTCAATTTTTTATAACTAATTAATAATTAATTACAAAGAGATCTTTAAACAAACAAATATGAATCTATATATGAAACACTTAAAAAAAAATCAATTTTATATACATACTATAAAAAAAAAAAAATTAAATTTATGTCATTAAAGGGAAAATTTTTTTATTAAGTGAAATTAAATTTATAATTCTATTCAATGTTTTTAAATTAACAACTTGATACGTTGTATAATCAATACTTTTAATTATATACCGGTACACTTATAGTAAATAATTGTTTCAGTCTGTCATTAATAGCTGCGCTTATTGATTGAATTGATTATCCGCCAGATGGAATGGGAATCAATTGTCTTAAAGGCAAGGCAGATTAAGGAGGATTTTAATAAATCATATAAGTGTCTTTAATGTCGATAGAGATACCAGGAAAGAGACCGTTGATAAGCATATAAAGGTTCTCGAAGGTCATCTCGAGCGGCTAAGGGTATTATTTAACGTTTCATACAATCGATTCACTGCGGCACATAAAGTAGCTGCTGACGCATTCTACGCAGACGTCAGAGAAAAATTAATGTCTGTCGCTCTAAGGAAAGGGGTCGAATTAAAAATACCTTTGTAATGGTTGGTGGACATTTAGATTCCCTACCTTCGGGTTTCTTTGCCACTGGCAATAAATGTTTTATTTCTGCCGGCATTAAAGAGCGCCAAGGCAAAGCACTTTTTAAAGCGCTGTTGGTTTTTAAAAGTAAAAAAGAACAAGCCAATTGCTCGGCTGAGATGCTTTTTTAAACTTATCCTTTATTTCACATTTCGTCCTGCTTATAAACTAACATAACGGTACTTAAATCTAACTTATTCTATGTTCTATGTTTTAGTTTATTTATATCAGCTGTTATCAGTCACAGTATAATCAGCTGATATCATTCACAATAAAAAGTAATTAATTAGTGATGTGAGTGGTTATCGATCCACTACACCCTCACCCTCTATTGAAAAATGATTTTTATATATTGTATATAAAACTTATTTTTAAGACTTAAATTATTCTTACATAATTATAAATAATACATAACAATAATAAATAACATAATTCATTTAATTATATTTCTTTAACATATTATTGTAATATTTTCTTAATTTAATTTAATTTCTTTAATTTAGAATTAACTCCCTGTCTATCTACTATCCTGTATGGCCCATGATATGGTGCCTGATTTTTCTTCCTGTTCATTAATCTTAATAGCACTAGCTCTCCTACTTCAAAATTAAGAGTTTTTATGCCCTCACAGCCTCTCACTCTACTAGCTTTAGCTATATCTAAATGTTCTTTTGTTCTTTCTAAGGAAAATTTTAATCTTTGCTTCAATTCTTTTTCATAGTTTTCTATATTGTAACATTTTTCATTACTCCTAACTTCATCATTTATCAGGTAAGGCAACTTCCCAAAGACCAGTTCATATGGCGTATAATTTGTATCGACGTGTGGCGTTGTATTGTACGCGAATGTAAAATATGGAATCCAATTATCCCATTCGTTATCTTTACAAAAATTTAATAAAAATTCATTAAGTACTCTATGATTTCGTTCTATAGAGCCCAAAGTCTCATGATGGTAAGGTGCGCTAAAAATTTGTTTAATATCTAATAAATTACATATCTCTGACATCAATTCGTTTGTGAATTCAGTACCTTTATCTGATTTTAAGACTTTAAAATTACCGTATTTTAAAATAAACTGCTCTACTAATGTTTTTGCCACAGTTTTCGCCTCCTTGGTCTCCATTGGACATGCTACCACGTATTTTGTCAATTCACATTGAATTGTAAGTATGTATCGATTGTAGTTTGACAAACGCAAAGGACCAACCGCATCGATTGCTACTACTTCAAAACTTGTACCTGGTGTGTCTGTTAAAATCATGTTCTCTTTTGTATGTTTAGTCTGTTTATTCATCTTACACTGTTTGCAGTTTAAAATGTATTGTTTTATCATCTTGCTCATATTCTTCCATATGAAGCGCTGCTTTAATTTCAAAACTGTCTTTCTGATACCTAAATGTCCTCCATGAGTAGAATTATGGTATTCATTAATAAGTTTCATCTGAGTTTCTTTGCAAAGTATTCTTTTTGGTTCATCATATAGTAATATTTTCAATTTCGTTTTTGATTTTAATTGTAATTTCTTGTATAAATTTTTCCATGGCCATGGTTTTAAATATTTCATCATTCGTGCTCAAAGCTAGCTCGTTTATTCCTTCATCATGCATTTTTGATAACAGTTTCTCCAAAGTCAACTTTGTGCTCAATGGATTATCGCTGCATCTTGCTATGATTTCATTATCATTTATTTCTATTAAATTATCTCTCAAATTTTTGTGTATTTGAAACTTAAGTTTTCTTGTTTTGCGTAAATCTGATATTGACGTACAGTCCCAGACGAAAAGTTAATCAGGCCTTTGCCAGGAAATGTACTGTGTTATTTGTATTTGCCAATTGTTTTTGCATATTTCTGGTTATTGCTAACACCTTTTTATCCGTTTCATCCCTATCTGGAATCATTGCTCTTAACGTGTTGCTATTTAAAACTATTCTTGATAATGCATCTGCATTCGTATTCATTTTCCCTTTTTTGTATTGTATTTCAAAATTATAATCGGATAAATCCATTCTAATTCGTGTCATTTTTGACGACGGTTTTCTGTGTGAAAACAGAGAAACTAAAGGCCTGTGGTCCGTGACCACGAAAAAGTCTCTGCCATATAGGTAAGGTCTAAAAAAATTAATTCCCCATGAATAGCTAATAACTCTTTCTCTATTGTTGGTTTGTTTATGTCATGCTTTGATAAAGATTTGCTTGCATATGAAATTGGTAAATCTGAACCAATTTCGCCTTGCGATAAAACTGCACCAAGAGCATAATTTGACGCATCTGTGGTTAAAATAAACGTCTTGTCAAAATCCGGGTATTGAAGTATTGGTGGCTTCATAAGTTTTTCTTTTAGTGTTTCGAACGATTTTTGGCATTCATTATCCCATTGAAAAGGTTTGTTTTTCTTTAATAGTGCATTTAAATTTTTAGCTACGTCTGCAAATTTAGGTATAAACCGTCGATAGTAATTGCAAAAAGCAACAAATCTTACTTCATCCGCATTTGTAGGAACTGTATAGTTTTTTTATTACATCATCCTTAGCCGGATCTGTTCTAATTCCCTCATTTGTTATGAGGTGTCCAAGATATACTACCTCTGGTTTCAAAAAACTGCACTTGCTTGCATTTAATTTAAGGTTGTACTTTCTTAACCTTTGGAAAACGTTCTTTAAATTCTCGTTGTGGTGCTTTAGGCTGCATCCAAATACAATAATGTCGTCCACATACAGAAAAGCTTCGGCATCTAAGCTGCTTAGCGCAATCGTTAACATTCGCTGAAAACTGTTTGAAGATATTTTTAACCCGAAAGGCAATCTCTTAAATTGGTAATGACCATTTCCTGTGGAAAATGCGGTCAACAGGGCGGAAATTTTCATGTAACTTTATCTGGTGGAACGAACTGGTCATGTCAAGCGTTGAAAAATATTTGGTTCTGCCTAGTTTGTCGAGCACATCTTCTATTCTGGTCAACGGAAATTTGTCATTGACTATCTTTTCATTCAATTTTCGAAAATCTACCACGAGACGCCATTTCTTTGTATCATCTGCTGATTTTTTCGGTACGACTAGCAATGGTAAATTGTATGGGCTAACTGAATTTTCAATTACGTTATCGGCTAATAATTGATCAACCTGGTTATTAATCTCCTTCATTTGCGATTGTGGAAGCCTATAATTTCTTATACATACCGGTGTTGAATCTGTTGTTTGTATTTGTTGTGTATAAAAATTATTCACACTAAGTTCTTCACTTGGTAAAAGGTGTGCCACACCTTTTGCGGGTATCAAAGTATTTCCTAGAAATACCCCTTCGGCTAACTCTTCACTCAGCACAATGCTATCTTCATTCACTTCTACCTTAAGAGGAACGATTGCCTCTGACCTTGCTGGTACAACCACGTTTGTCTGATGAATTATCTTCGAATTCATTGGCATGATAATCTCTTGTTCCTTTATAATAAAAGTAATAGTGTATGTTTCAAAATCTATTTTACTCATGTATTTAATCAAAATATCCCGTCCTATTATTCCATCGGTTTGGATTGGAAAATTATCCTCTACAATGTGGAAATTATGTTGAACAGTTTTCGTTGCAACTTTTAGCTTTAACATTTTTGTACCTATACTATCTATAGCTTCTTCTGTTATCCCAGTTAATCTAACAGTATCTGTTGTGTTTATATTAGAAAACCTCTTTATTTTACATATTGAAATATCCGCTCCCGTATCTATCAAAAATCTTAAACTCTCATTACTATTACAGCAGCTATGCCCAACGTCAATGTATGCGATTTGTTCGAGTGTGTTGGGTACGCGTAAAAGCTCTTTTATTGTTACTTTTATTTAATAGGATGGGCCGAAATATCCGCTTTTGTAGAACTTTTGTAGAACATAGAGCGAAATATTTACAATTTTTAAGTCTGTTCTTGGTGAGGGAAAAAATATACGAACTAATTTGTTCTGTCCTACGGGTAATTGTGTTCCTTGATAATGGTACTTTTTCTAAAATTTGGGCCATATCTCTACCCTTACTTCCAAAACAACCCAGCACTTCTTTAGCGAGCACCTTAAAAAAAATGCCTTCGCAAGCGAAACAATAAAAGACGCTTTTTCAACATCATTATTTACAATGTTTCCTGCAACAAATGTTTTTTTTAAATTAGCAATTAAAATTTCTCTTTCCGCATCTACAATATCGAAATATTCTTTATGGCAAGACCTGTAATGCCTTTCGACATTAAATTTATGAATACGCTTAACATTGCGTTGGCATACCAAACATACTGGCTCGCCAACGCTGTTTTGTGTAAACAAAAAATCATTTTCCCAAACCTCATTAAACATTTTGAGCAGTGCTGTACTTCACTTTCTGATTTGCGTGCACTACCTTCTCGCATGAAGTCTGCGTGACAACTGATCAACAGTCGTTAAAAAAACAAAACCAAACGCAAGCATTGCACAAATGTTTTCTAGCTGACCCGATTGATTACTAGGTTTCGCGTACACAAAGCTCTTTATGTGTATATTTCGGCCCATCCTATTGTTTATCACTACACCCAAAATATTTCTTAGTTGATTTATAATTTAACCATACTAGTAGTAACAAATACTCATTTAAATGTTGCATCCATTGTTTATAGTATAAACAATGGATGTATAAGATAAGTATAAACTTTATACTTATAATTTCATCAAAATTTAAGTTTTTTCAATTAAAATATTTTAAATTTAAATTTAAAGTTTACAATTTTTAAAACAAAAGTCAAATTTTCTATGCTTACGAAAATTCGTTATATTTATTATGACAATTAAAAATTTTTGACACAAAAAACAAATAGTTATTAATGATCAAGATAGTTAAAATTAATTTATTTAAAATGAACTAAGAATTTTTTTAACTATGCGACTATTCAATTTTATCGGTGTAGTTTTCGCGTATGTGTGAAAGCACAAAGCTCTTTATGTGTACATGTGAAAGCACAAAAAGCTGTTTTCGCTCGCGGGCATATGGAGTGGGCATAGCTGTATTACAGCATTCTAAAATTATGTATGCGCTCATGTTATTTGATATTTTGTAAATTCTTATCTTCTCTGCCATCGGGCAACTTCTGTCGTCACCCGGCCTTCCTAGTTTCCCTCATCGGCATTATAATGGTAAGACCTATACGTGTTATTGTTATTATTCCGTCCTCTACCATTTGCATTATTGCTGTTACCGCGGCTACCATTAAAGTTTCTATTCCCGCCATAATTATTATTATTATTATTTGAACTTTTGACGCTCCTGTTTCCACTGTTGTAATTGTTGTTTGCAAAATTGCCATTATTATTGCCATTATTATTCCCATAATTGTTATTATTGTAATTGTTGAAACCTCTGTTACCTCTGTAACTGTTGCTTGCAACGTTGTTGTTTCTATAATTGTTGTTCGCACCAACATTGTTTCTGTAATTGTTGTATGGACTGTTGTTATTTCTGTAATTGTTGTTTTGACCATTGTTGTTAGAACGGCTATTTACGCGAAATAAGTTTCTACTCTCTAACCCTAAATTTTTTTCTGCGGTCATGCATCTTTCTACTGCCTCATTTAACGTTTTTGGCATATTTGCTAATAAAATTGATTGATATTCAACATTTACTCCTTTCATAAATACATTTAGTGCCATACTGTCACTCATTTTGTAAATAGCATCTTTAGCCTCTTGGGTGGGGCTAGGGTAGCCAGACGTACTTTTTTCAGCAGTACGCGTACTTTTTTTAGTCAATGTACTGTTTTCTGCATAACCCCTAAAAAAGTACGCTAAAGTACTTTTTTTTGCCTTTTGTACTTTTATTTGTACTTTTTTACCTGTTTAGTATCTTTAGTAAATTTTTTTTTCAGTGCAGAAAGATTCACACAGTTAGAAGCGCCGTGTTAAAATGTCTTTACAACCTGAATACATTTGTTTTTTATATGAGAAGCAAAAAATCGCCAGTCGTGACGACTTTTCTTCTTTATATTAATCAAACGTCAGTCGCCAGCATTGTGATGAAACTCTTAATCAAAACAAATCGTAAATATTTTTAAAATTTGTATGTTTATTTTTTCTATACCACATTCAAATGCGGCAACTGAGAGAATATTCTGTTTAATGTTTAATGTTTAAAGGATAGAAACAAGCTTTTAATTCAAAATTTAGAGAGTGAACTGACCATTAAAACTAATTTTGAATTTACATGTGTAGAGTTTTTTAATTCTTTAAAAACTGAAAATGGCAAAAATGGAATTGTTAACCACATTAAAAAGAATGATAAATATTTGTAAAATTTTTGAATTATTTATAAAAGAAATAAAATATAATTATTTAATAATTATATAAACAAACCAAACCGAAATGTACGACAATCAAGTGATATTTAGTATCAAACATATTAATATAAACTTGTTCAAAATAACTTTGTTTTTAAACACAATTAAAAACCTGACTAATTTTAAGTTAACATTTAAGATCTCATTTTTATATTCTTTACTGAAGTATATGTTATTTTATGTTATGTTATTTAATGAATTTAAGGACGTTTTCAATAAAAATACAAATGTACTTTTTTTATTAATTGTACTGCTTTTTTTTCTTTGACGCACTTTTTTTGCCAATTCAATATCTGGCTACCCTAGGTGGGGCTTTGTAAATTTTTAATTTCAAAATTACTCATATGGTCTGAAAGTTCGGGAATTTTTCTCCTAAAATCAGATATGCTACTGTTATTCTGTTTCACTGTACCCAACTCTTTCAGAACCTGCTGAAGCGTTTTCGGATTAGGAAAAGCGCTTTCTAAAGCTTTTTTAAAATCAATAAAAGTTAGCGGTCGGTTTGAATACTCCGCACCTGAGCCGTTAATTTAAAATTATAGACGTACTTAACGAATATTTCTCTGTCCTCTTCTCTTAGCAAATCATGTAACAATTCAGATTGAGTTATAAAATCTTCTAAATATTCATATGAACCTTTAAAAACTTGTAGGTTTTTACCTACCATGCCAATATCAAAACTAGCCATTTTCGGTAAATTGCCTTCCTCCAAATCTATCTCAATACCTTTTTCCTTTATTTTTAAATTCTCAATTACCAAAACCAATTCTCTATGCAAGTTCTCAAACTCAGTTATTAGTGTACTATCTTCCTTATCTTCACTTTCCTTGGTGAACTCTTCTACACTCTGTTTCAAAAATGCTAATCTTTCTAATTTAATTTCCTTATATTTTTTCTCATAGACTCTATTCTTGTTTTCTTTTGTATTTACTTTGAGCCTTTTTAACTCCTTAATACATTCATTCAAAGATTCCATTTAACAAAAAAAAAATACTAAAAAAAATATATAAAAATATTTTTAACACAATAATTTTTTTCAGTGCACCAAAAATAATTATTAATAATTGCTTTTCAAATAAAAAAAAAAATTAAAAAATTACATAAAAATTTACTGCCTTTTTACAATAATTTTTCTAAGTGTAAAAAAAGTTCAACCTGGCAATGCCATACATTAAGTGATCAGCTAATCAATATAATACAACTCTATAATTCGTGACATTCACTCATCAGCTGATTGTGACTGCTTATTTTCATTTTCTTTGGATTCTCTTTTACAGTTTGTTTTTTACAAGTGTTAACAAAGTTTTAATTTTTAGTTTTTATTAAAACATGCTTTCTTTTTTCTTAACAAAAAAAAATTCAAGTGATTTAATTTCAAGTGTGATAATTTTAGTTCAAACAAATGTTTAATAAATGCTTGTAGTGTCTATGTGATTTAAATTCTGATGAATTAATTGAAATAAATATTTTTTTATTTTCACATAATTATGTGTGTGTGTGTGTTTTTTTTTTTTATTTTTATACATTTTTTTAGTTTTTTGTTTTTAACAATGTTTTTCTTTAAATAATTATTTGTTTTTGTTGGCCTTCAATTCTGCCGTCAAGGCATCTATCTGTTGCCAAATTTCTGTGGCCCGTTCCCAAGATGGTGGATTATCGGATGAAATGATGGCCTTAAGAGCAGCCAATTTTTTCCTTAATTTGACTATACGGCCAGCTCGTCTTCTTTTAGGCTTTTGCGTCTGCGGGCCGTTAGCTTCTCCTCTGCCCTGCGCTGCTGCCGCTTCAAATATTCCTCGATGGAAATAGGCTTTGGTTGCTGTTTCACTACAGCAGTCGCTGTGTTAGCCCTATTGTCTGCTACTTGTTCGGTGGTTGGCAGGATCGCCATGTAATGGTTGGTGGACATGTGTTCGTTATTTTTTTACATGGAGATGTTTGACTCAATTCCATGGTGGTTGAAAACACTAGTTGAATACGAGGCGTTCAAACCAGCGCCCCTTTTACTGACTGGATCCTGAGGATACCAGTTCAGGTACCAGTATTGGAGTATGCTGATGTGGAACATATCATCCAAACCACTGGTTAGGCCGAGGCCTATCTAAAACCTCTGCTTGGTCTCTGGGTCCCAGCACCCGGTTGAGAATGCAACTCCACATTGAACACATACATGCTCTTCCTGCTTAGGCATAACCACAGCCACCACGAAACTCCCCGAAGGGCCTTTCCCAATAGCCATTACCGTTATGTTCCATAGCATGGATCATGTTGCCGTATAAACAATAAGAACCCATTGACATGTCGCTGTATATATAATTACCAGAAAGATGATCCTCGCCGCCTTCCTTAATATCCTTCTATAACGCGTTCTGCAGATACATCTTTACTACTGACAGAACATTCCATGGATAGGGACATGGATACGACTGAGGTTCATACAAGATCATTCTGTTACTAACATACTACCGGATATCGGATTTTTTGGCTTCATGTCGTCATACAGATAACTCATTACTAAAGAAGACACTTCGTGATGGTGAGGCACAAAGTATACTTCAAGTTCATAAAGCTATTCTGCGTGACATCCATCACCCCAACACACACCTAGATGATAACCTTTTGACAAATCACAACACCAGTCAAATGAACCAATCAAGACCTTGCACCATAAACATCTCACTCTAGTTCCTTTCCATCATTAAGACTTCCGGGAACTAGAGCGTTTTCATCTTTTCTGCTCATACCTCTTCATCTTGGTTCATTCTTCCGGAGCTGAGACCATCGCCAGGAAAACATCTCACACCATCTAATCATCTTCTGGTATCACGTGTATACCTTGTACATGTCTTGATTCTTATCGTATTAAACAGCAGATCCTGTTTTATGGTACCAACGGCGGGCTAATGGCTCCCGTGGTACCATTTTAAAGTCTTTGGTAAGACCTTGTAGCCATAAGATCACAGGGCCTAAAAGACCGTTGCAACCGACTACTCCCAGTATAGTTCCACATAACTATGCTTTGGTATACATTGTATATGCGAAGCGGAAACCAGGCAAATATCCACCAAAGCAGATAGATCCCAAGTAACGTTTTCGCGAATTAGCCATGATCGTTAGCCGCCAAGTGATCGTTAGCCTTCTATTGCTATGCCAATAGGGACCTCCCACTTGACGTTGCCCAGGTGAAACCACGTGGAGGAGATCGTTAGGCACTTGTTGCTGACAAGTCAGCAACTTTACACCCGGTTGGTGGACATTTAGATTCCCTACCTTCGGGTTTCTTTGCCGGGGTTTAAACGCCACTGGCAATAAATGTTTTATTTCTGACGGCACTAAAGAGCGCCAAGGCAAAGCACTTTTTAAAGCGCTGTTGGTTTTTAAAAGTAAAAAAGAACAAGCCAATTGCTCGGCTGAGATGCTGTTTTAAACTTATCCTTTATTTCACATTTCGTCCTGCTTATAAACTAACATAACGGTACTTAAATCTAACTTATTCTATGTTCTATGTTTTAGTTTATTTATATCAGCTGTTATCAGTCACAGTATAATCAGCTGATATCATTCACAATAAAAAGTAATTAGTGATGTGGTTATCGATCCACTACACCTTTCTCGCTCCAGGAGAAATTAACTTGTCTAGTTGAGTCTCCATCAACAAGCGCTAAATCAACTCTGCTCAGTCAGCTGAGGACATAGCTGACGATAATCTGAGTGCGCCTAATTTGAATAACGAAAACGACAATATGCCTCAAACACCAATTGAGTTCCTTACAGTCGCCTCAAGACTTACAGGGTTTTATATCGGCTCTGGGATTGGTGGAAAGTGTTTGTGGTAATCACAATGCCAGCGCTATAAATTTGGTTAAAACCAAATTAAAGGGCACGGCGATTAATTTGTTGGAGGGAACTGAGACAACTTTGGCTCAGGTAGTAGACTCCTTGAGGGCGAACGTTAAAGGAGAATTAGTGGATTTTATAACTGCTAAACTTATGAATATGAAACAGGCAAGCAAAAATGCGAACGCCTATGTAAAAGAAGTGGAAGATTTAACGAAATCTCTCCAGTCAGCCTACATTTCGGATGGTTTAAAACCACAATTGACTGACAAGTACTCGACGAAGATTGCGGTTAAAGCATTGGTTAAAAATGCAATCAATGAGACTGTCAAATTAATAATGGAGTCCAGCAAATTTGACATCTAAACGAGGCAGTCGCTAAATTTGTAGAAAGTTGTACCGAGACATCCGGGCAACACAATACAGAATTCTATACAAACAATCGAGGAAATCGAAATAATTACCGGGGAAACAACCGTGTAGATTACCGGAATAATAACAACAATAATTTTAATAATCGTGGTAGGGGTGCCTAATAGACGAAATGGTAACAATGGTCATCGTGACAATCGGGACCGCGGAAATAACCGTGGATCCCAATACCACATAAGAATGGTCAACGACCAAAATAACTCGGGAAACCGAGACCAGCCTCTCGGGGATTAAATGGAAAAATATATAGGCTCAATCTTAGTTTGGGAGTGTTTGTGAAATTATATGATACAGATACAGATTTATTAACATTAATGGTGGATACGGGAGCAGACATATCGCTGCTGAAAATTTCAAATGTGGCACAATCTGATCGCTTAAATACTAATGAGCTAGTAACGATTAGTGGTATAGGTCAGGGTACTACCCAATCGGTTGGCTCCAAAAGAATTGACCTTAGATTTCTAAATATTTTAATTACGCATAACTTTCATGCGATTTTGGATGACTTTCCTATACCATGCAATGGTATCATGGGTCTTGATTTCATTAGACAGTTAAATTGTAAACTGGACTTTAATGAAAATGAAGATTTCCTTGTTTTTCGACCAAGAAACTTCCATCAATTCACTATTCCAATGACCAACACCTGTGTTAATGATTCGATCGTGTTACCGGCAAGATCACAGGTCATAAGGAGAATATTACTTGAATCTAGTCAAGGGGAAGTACTGGTACCCAACCAAGAACTACAACCTGGTGTATATATTGCGAACACTATAGTTCGTGGGAATAATGCTTACGTGAGAATACTTAACACAAATGGTTGTAATACGGTACTAAGTGCTAATAGAATAATTACAGAAGATCTGTCAGATTATGATGTATTACGAACATCGGGAAAATCTGAGAGAAGAACCAAACAGGTTCTGGAAAGACTCAGTAAAAACTTTCCTAATCGGTTCAAGAATGATCTTACCAAACTCTGTACAGAATATAGTGATATTTTCTCCCTGGAAACCGAAGTAGTTTCCACAAATAATTTCTACAAACAAAGGCTTAGACTTAGCGACGAAACACCGAGCTATTTAAAAAATTATAGAATACCACACGCACACAAAGCGGAAGTTGATAGGCAAGTTAAAAAATTAGTAGACGATGGGATAGTAGAACAATCCACTTCAGACTATAACAGTCCTTTATTACTAGTGCCTAAGAAATCATTACCGAACTCTGAAGGGAAGAGATGGCGATTGGTGATCGATTATCGCCAAGTGAACAAAAAATTGATTGCAGACAAATTCCCACTTCCAAGAATAGATGACATTCTTGATCAATTGGGACATGCTAAATACTTTTCATGTTTGGACCTGATGTCAGGATTCCACCAAATAGAGTTACATGCGTCTTCAAGAGACATTACTTCCTTTTCTACAGGAAATTGCTCTTATCGTTTTACGCGACTACCGTATGGACTCAAAATTTCTCCAAATTCATTTCAACGCATGATGACTCTTGCGTGTTCTGACTTAACGCCATCACAAGCATTTTTGTATATGGATGATTTGGTAGTACTGGGATGTTCAGAAAAACACATGTTTAAGAATTTAACTGATGTTTTTGGACTATGCCGAAAGTACAATCTGAAGTTACATCCAGATAAATGCACATTTTTTATGCATGAGGTCACTTACCTTGGGCATAAATGTACTAACAAAGGCATCCTTCCGGAAGACAGCAAGTACGCAGCAATCAGAGACTATCCAGTCCCACCTGATGCTGACGGAGCAAGAAGGTTTATCGCCTTCTGTAACTATTATAGAAGATTCATTAAGGATTTTTCTAATTATTTCCGTCATATATCGAGATTGACGAGGAAAAATGTTACCTTTCAATGGTCAACAGAATGCCAAATGGCATTCGATTACCTTAAGAAAGCATTAATGAGTCCGGGGATTCTACAATATCCGGACTTCGACAAATCATTCTGTATTACTACAGACGCAAGTAGGCACGCTTGCGGGGCAGTACTCAGTCAGGAGTATGAAGGTAGATAACTTCCAGTCGCCTATGCCTCAAAGACTTTTACTAAAGGTGAGAGTAACAAGTCGACAATTGAGTAAGAACTCACTGCAATCCATTGGGCAATTACTCATTTCATACCATATGTATATGGAACGAATTTTTTGGTCAAAACTGACCATCGCCCACTAACCTACCTGTTTTCCATGAGGAACCCGAGTTCAAAACTAACTCGTATGAGATTAGATCTCGAGGAATATGATTTCACCGTGGAATACCTCAGAGGAAAAGAAAACTTTGCCGCAGATGCACTATCGAGAATAACGATAGGTGACCTAAAAATTACTAAGAACATTTCAAAGATACTGAAAGTATCAACTAGATCATCGACAAGAAAGAATGAATCTAGTAAAAAACAATCCCCTCAGCAAAAAGAGTACAAAGAGCCCAATGTATACGAAGTCATCAATTATAATGGCGTCAAAAAGTACGCAACTTTGAGAATGACTTCGGACCACTGCTCCTTGAAGCGTGGCACGAAAATTATCCAAAAGATAATAATAGACGATCTGTTTGATAATGGGAAAATTGACCTAGGACAATTATTTCCAAGGCTGGAATTATCAGCCGGCAAACTAGATATCGTCAAAGTAAGAGTGGCACCCAGTGACCAAATTTTCGAATTTGTCACAATTATAGAATTTAAGGCCATGGGCAATAAAAATTTAGTTAATTTACAAGTAGCGCTACTTCCAAGGGTGACCCAGCTGAAAAAGAGGGATGAAATAATTGAAACAATTAAAAGATATCATGATGACCCAGTGCAAGGTGGGCATAATGGGATAACAAGAACAATGAATAAATAAAAAGATACTTCTATTGGCCAAACATGATTCGTGACATATCGAGATACGTCAAATCATGTAAGAAGTGTCAAATGGCTAAAACTACACGCCATACAAAAACCCCAATGGTAATAACAGAGACTCCAACCAACGCTTTCGACACTGTATTGATAGATACTATCGGACCATTACCTCGTACGGAGGATACTATACCAATAACGGATAAAGTGCGAAAACTGTTGCGAGAGCTATATTTGAAATTTTTATACTTCAATACGGTCCAATGAACACGTTCATTACGGACATGGGAACGGAGTATAAAAATTCGATATTGAATGCCTTAGCTAAGTATATGAAAATTGACAATATAACATCTACAGCTCACCATCACCAAACTATGGGAACCATAGAACGTAGTCACCGAACATTCAACGAAAATGTACGATCGTACATATCTGTTGAAAGGGATGAGTGGATAAAGTACTTCACGTACTGTTTTAATACCACCCCGTCTGTGACACATGGATATTCTCCATATGACCTTGTGTTCGGAAGAATCCCAAATGGATTTCATGAATTCAACTCAATAGAGAGGGTGAATACTCTTTATAATGTAAATAGTTATAGTCAAGAAGTAAAATATAGATTAGAAATAGCATATAGTAGAGCTAAATCTCTACTAGATATGAATAAGTTAAGGAATAAAAATTATTATGATAAGAATAGTAGGGAATTAGATAGTAAAGTAGGAGACGTGGTATTTTTGAGGAATGAAACAGGTCATAAACTGGAAAATAGATATCTAGGACCTTTCAAGGTTCTAGAAATTCTCGACAGATATAATATTATAATAGAAAATAAGGAAAAAGTACAAAAGGTGCATAGAAATAGAATATAAAAACTAATTTTAGAATAAGAAGAAATTAGGAATACTAGAAAACAATTCGAATTGTATTAAGGAAACATTATATAAAAAGATCTAGCTAATCTTTTTTCCGAAAAGGGAGGTGTGTTGTACTTCGCTTTTTATGTTATATGAGAGAGAACAATCAATTAATATAATTGATTATTCTTTTTCCGAAAAGGGAGGTGTAGTGTATTTGTAGTGTCAACAGTGACAAACAGAGTTTGTAACTGGACTCCTGTAGACAGAATGGTTTGCCAAATACACGAGCTTACCTTTAGCGTGAGAACCGCTTAATTGACACATTTTATGTTCTCACGCTTTATACTTACGTAGGTATTAATTTATATTTATTGTTAGAGTTTAAGTAGCTTTGAGGTTTTTAAAAATAAATAAAGACAGTTGCATTTGATGCTCTAAAGAAAAAGGTTTTATAATTTTCATAAACAGAACGCTAAAAAGGTACCTAGACATATTATTTGTGTCAAACCAACACAAATAGAAATATATGGCTTTTGTGATGCTTCTAAGAAGGCTTATGGTGCAGCTGTATATATTAGGTCGGTGGACAGCTGTGGTAATGTGTACACACATCTAGCAGCATCAAAATCAAGGTTGGCACCGATTAAAACCATAGCGCTGCCAAGGTTTGAACTTTGTGCAAGTGTGTTATTGGTCGGTCTAGTAAAAATGGTTGTGGAAAGTTTTGTAGTATATTTATATCTATATTTATCTTATACTATCTTTATATTATTTTATACCCATATAATTAAACGTTACCCTAATGTATTTTGGAAATATTGAATCTTTTAATTGGAAATACAACAACTATTTCATAGATTTTGTATTTCTAAGGATACCGTTATCTTAGTATATAAGCAGGCTAAAATTCAATAAAGGATCACAATTTGTTGCGACACAAAACATAAAGCGTCTTTTTCTTTTGGCATATAAATCTGCCAGTAAAGAACTCAGTTTGGCATATCAATCTGCCAAACTTAAAAAAACTGGATACCAGTGGCGTAAATTACACTCAAAAAAATAAGTTAGTACAAAAGTTAGTAAAACGTCTTGTAAATCAGGTATACTATTTTTTAGCAATTTTTTTTTGCTAAAATCGTGTTTTCAGCTAAAATTTTTGTTATACTTATTCAGCACTTAACTGTTTTATACTAATGCTTTACTAATATACTAATGTTTTACTAATTAATTTTGATAAAAAAAATTGTGCTGATAAGCACATTAATAGTGTGGACGACAACCAGATTGAAAGATATACGCACAATGAAGCAGATGTCGCGGCATGTCAAGATGTAGTAGAGAAGAGGAAAATGATACTAAAAAGTACAACTCTAATAAGACATATAAAAAAATCAACCATGAAAGACTTTTGTGTCTCTTTTTCATACATAAAACAAAATTGAGGATTAAAACAACTTAAATTTTGCGTTGTCACCGGCTTGTGAAATAATTGTCTATTAATAAAATGAAAGACAAAAGAAAATATTTAAATTTAATATGTATTTCTATAATAAATGTTAATAGATTAATAATCTAGTGTGGTCAAATTGCAAACAAACATATACAGACATGTAGACAGAGTAAAGCGAAAGACAAAGACACACATCTTAGGTAGATTTGTATGGTTTCTTTTTCTTATTGCAAAAAAAGGGTTGTTTTTTTCGTTTCGTTTATTTTTTCGTTTCGTTTCTATAATTATCTTCGTCAGTTGCGTTCTTTAAAAGAAAGCATCATTTAGACAACGATTGATGTAAGTAGTTGAAAGAAAATTTTTGTTATGTTATATATATTTATTTCTATATATTTTCAGATATTAAATTAATTCATGTCGTCAATGTGGGAAAATGAAAATTTTTATATTTCGTAATTATTGTAAATTATTTTTAAAAGAATCACAAAATATGTTTTATGATTTTCAGCAAATATATTAACTAAATTACAAATTTTTTGCGTTTTTTCAGTCTACTAAAATTCAGCAAAAAATTTATTAATTTTTACCAAGCCTTTTTTATTTCTAATCTACTAAGTGTTAGCAAAACTTTTGCTGAATCTACTAATTTTGTTGCTAAAAATCAGCTCGCTGATTTTCAGCAAAAGATTTTGCTGACATTAGCAATTTTTATGCTAGCACCCTCCTGACTAAAATTTTGGTGACTCAGCTAATTTTTTTGCTGACTTTACAAACTTTTTTTTGAGTGTAGCGCCGGTATCGTTATAACACTAACCCCCACCCACCCAATACTACTCCGATCGTATTACATGGCGATCCTGCCCAATAAAATCAGGGAAGAGGTGGAAAAAATCATTGCCATAGAGCCCAGTACGGCAAAAATTAGTCAGGGACCACAGCCGATTACGATCGAAGAATACAAACAGAGGCTGTTAAAAAGGAAGGAAGAAACATTAACAGAAATTCATAAGATAAACCTACCACGACATCGAAGAGGCGGAAAATTGGTTAAGCTGCGTCGCAGATTAGCTGCATTGAAGACTATAATCAACGTAGATCCACCACCATCTTGGCAAACAGCATCACATATCTGGCGAGAAATTGATGAACTGGAAGTCCAGATGAACGTTTACAAGCAAAACAAAAACTCAAAAAAACCACAATTATAAATGAAAAAAAAAAAACAGAAAATGAATTTATTTAATTAAAAAAATTGATTTTATGAATTAAAAACAGCAAAATTAAAATATTATTTTTTTTTTGATAAGAATAACTTTTAATAACTTTCGATGTTGTAAAAGTAATAAAAATAAGAAGAATAAGAGGAATAAGAATAATAGGAGTAAATAGAAATGTCAAAGAAAAGTGATGCCAAAAAACATATTTAGTTAAGTGCTGCCACACACAGCTGATCACAAAAAAAAGTGATACCAATTATATTTAGCGATTTTACGTAACATTCACATTTTTTTATATAAATTTGAAATTATTTTTATTATTAGGAAAAAAATTAAAGAATACATAGATGAATTACAAAAATTTGAAACAAATGTAAAAAAAACGAAAAGGAGAGTTTACACCTTACGGAACGAAACAGAAAAATTGGATAGATTGTCAGTAATTAAAAACGAAGTAGAAAAATATTCTGAAACTTTAAATAGAGAGGAATGCAAATTTTTAATTGTTGAATTTCAAGAAATTTATAATAACGCTATACTTTTAGCACAAAACTTAAATATAAAAGATTCTAAGGAACATACGGAAACTGTTGTGGAAAGCAATATGGCAAACTTCGACATAGCGGTAGTAGGCCAAAATCTACATACTTTTAAAGGATCGTATGAAACGCTAGAAGATTTTTTGGTACAAACAGAGCTTTAACACGATCTATTAAGAACAGAAGTACACTCAAAAAAAAAGTTTGTAAAGTCAGCAAAATTTTTGCTGAGTCAGCAAAATTTTAGTCCGGAGGGTGCTAGCAAAAAATTGCTAATGTCAGCAAAATCTTTTGCTGAAAATCAGCGAGCTGATTTTTAGCAACAAATTAGTAGATTCAGCAAAAGTTTTGCTAACACTTAGTAGATTAGAAATAAAAAAGCCTTGCTAAAAATTAATAAATTTTTTGCTGAATTTTAGTAGACTGAAAAAACGCAAAAAAATTGTAAAAAAATTGTAATTTAGTTAATATATTTGCTGAAAATCATAAAACATATTTTTGTGACTCTTTTAAAAATAATTTAAAATAATTACGAAATATAAAATTTTCATTTTCCCACATTGACGACATGAATTAATTTAATATCTGAAATATATAGAAATAAATATATATAACATAACAAAAATTTTCTTTCAACTACTTACATCAATGGTTGTCTAAATGATGCTTTCTTTTAAAGGACGCAACTGCTGAAGATAATTATAGAAACGAAACGAAAAAAATAACAAAAACAAACGAAACGAAATCTACCTAAGATGTCTGTCTTTGTCTTTCGCTTTACTCTGTCTACATGTCTACATACATATGTTTGTTTGCAATTTGACCACACTAGATTATAAATCTATAAACATTTAGTTTAGAAATACATATTAAATTTAATATTTTAGTTTGTCTTTTATTTAATTAAAAGACAATTATTTTCACAAGCCGGTGACAACGCAAATTTAAGTTGTTTTAATCCTCAATTTTGTTTTATGTATGAAAAAGAGATACAAAAGTCTTCCATGGTTGATTTTTTATATGTCTTATTAGAGTTGTACTTTTTAGTATCATTTTCCTCTTCTCTACTACATCTTGACATGCCGCGACATCTGCTTCATTCTGCGTATATCTTTCAATCTTGTTGTCGTCCATACTATTAATGTGCTTATCAGCACAATTTTTTTTTAGCAAAATTAATTAGTAATACATTAGTATATTAGTAAAGCATTAGTATAAAACAGTTAAGTGCTGAATAAGTAAAACAAAAATTTTAGCTGAAAGCCCGATTTTAGCAAAAAAATTTGCAAGACGTTTTACTAACTTTTGTACTAATTTATTGTTTTGTGTGTAAGAGAAACTATTATTAAATATGTGTTTAATTTTAATTAACAGCACAAGTTAGAAGCGTTATAGGACGTGCTAACAGGCCAGTAACCTTTTCAGATTTGAGAAATTCGCTAACTACGGCGTATCCAAACCCTAATACCTTGCAACAAGTTTTGACAAAATTTGGTACTTTGCGACAGGGCAATTCAGACATATCTCATTTAGGGAACAAATATCTTTACATTCAGACCAATTAAGTACATTCGAAATACAGTCCCTGAAACCCTACACAAAGAGAAAACGATGTCATATATAAAATGAGCGACAACATGTCTCTCAATGTTTTTATGAAAGGGGTAAATCAGGAATTTCAGGACCTTTTGATTGCAAGCAATCCAAAAACATTAAATGAAGCTGTAGAAAAGTGCATAAACTGCAGAAAGAAACAAAATATCCAATAACATTTTTAGAGTTGGGTATGCGGAAAGAAACAATAGTCGCGACGGACAACCGACGGTAACAATCACAATAATCGAAACTACAATAGTCGTGACAACAACCGGGTGTAACAGTCACAAAGCATCACAAATTACAATGCTAGTCGTGACAATAACTGAATAACAACGACATAACAGTCCACAATAATCAAAATTACAATGATAGTCGTAACAACAACCCGCATAAACAATCACAATCATCGAAATTACAATAGTAGAAACCACAACCCAACACAGCAATTAGAATAACAGGAATAGAACCAATAACTATAACAATAGCAACAGTCGGCGAAATAGCGGATATAGAGAAAATGGAGAGAATTCCAACCGCAACGAAATATAAGTCATAGACAGGGAAACTGATTGGGCAGGATGACAAAAATGTATCCAAAGCCAAAAATATACACGTTTTTCACCAATAATGATAACCCAATTACACTAAACGTGCAAAGGCATAAAAGGAAATCTAAGTTTTTCTGATAGACACAGGAGCAAGCAAAAAGAAATCGTTACAATAAATAGAACAAACATTTCAACACTAGCTGGTATTACTTTAGATACAATTGAAAGCATTGGCACTGCAGAATTAAACCTGCACTTAAAAATCATCATGTATTGTATGTATGTATTTCTTCTTTATTCATTAATTTTTTTCATTCTTCAATATTACAATTGTTTGCATTTATAGTAATTAAATGTGCTAAAGTCCAAAACTTATTTAACAAATTGTGAAAAGCAATCTGATGTAGGCGTGTCCCTATCCGGATTTCATTCCTGCCCAAGGAAATCTTCAGGGGACTTTGTTATTAGAATTTCTAGAGATATTTGTTATGTTAAATCACAAACTCAATGAGAATTTCTTGTCCTCGTCTAGGAGCGAGATTCAAAATTTAAAATATCAAAGAAAAAACAAAACAACAACAAAAAATTGTCAAATTGGCTTTGTCATCTTCCAATACTACTCTGTTTTTTTTGACAGACCTAGCAATGTAGTGACGTTTATTCAAGTAAATCAACAATAGAAAATCATATGTTTTCTATTAGTGTCGTTACATTTAAATTTGCACAAGCACCTGCATTTTTGTTATTTAAATTATTTTCATCGGGATAAACATTAGTTGCATTATAGTAATTAAATGTGCTAAAGTCCCAAAACTTATTTAACAAATTGTGAAAAGCAATCTGATTAGGCGTGTCCCTATCCGGATTTCATTCCTGCCCAAGGAAATCTTCAGGGGACTTTGTTATTAGAATTTCTAGAGATATTTGTTATGTTAAATCACAAACTCAATGAGAATTTCTTGTCCTCGTCTAGGAGCGAGATTCAAAATTTAAAATATCAAAGAAAAACAAAAACAACAACAAAAAATTGTCACAATTGGCTTTGTCATCTTCCAATACTACTCTGTTTTTTTGACAGACCTAGCAATGTAGTGACGTTTATTCAAGTAAATCAACAATAAAAATCATATGTTTTCTATTAGTGTCAGTTAATTTAAATTTGCACAAGCACCTGCATATTTTGTTATTTAATTTATTTTCATCGGGATAAACATTAGTTGCATTTATAGTAATTAAATGTGCTAAAGTCCCAAAACTTATTTAACAAATTGTGAAAAGCAATCTGATGTAGGCGTGTCCCTATCCGGATTTCATTCCTGCCCAGGAAATCTTCAGGGGACTTTGTTATTAGAATTTCTAGAGATATTGTTATGTTAAATCACAAACTCAATGAGAAATTTCTTGTCCTCGTCTAGGAGCGAGATTCAAAATTTAAAATATCAAAGAAAAAACAAAAACAACAACAAAATTGTCACAATTGGCTTTGTCATCTTCCAAATACTACTCTGTTTTTTTGACAGACCTAGCAATGTAGTGACGTTTATTCAAGTAAATCAACAATAGAAAATCATATGTTTTCTATTAGTGTCAGTTACATTTAAATTTGCACAAGCACCTGCATATTTGTTATTTAAATTATTTTCATCGGGATAACATTAGTTGCATTTATAGTAATTAATGTGCTAAAGTCCCAAAACTTATTTAACAATTGTGAAAAGCATCTGAGTAGGCGTGTCCCTATCCGGATTTCATTCCTGCCCAGGAAATCTTCAGGGGACTTTGTTATTAGAATTTCTAGAGATATTTGTTATGTTAAATCACAAACTCAAGAGAATTTCTTGTCCTCGTCTAGGAGCGAGATTCAAAATTTAAATATCAGAAAAAAACAAAAACAACACAAAAAATTGTCACAATTGGCTTTGTCATCTTCCAAATACTACTCTGTTTTTTTGACAGACCTAGCAATGTAGTGACGTTTATTCAAGTAAATCAACAATAGAAAATATGTGTTTTCTATTAGTGTCAGTTACATTTAATTTGCACAAGCACCTGCATATTTGTTATTTAAATTTATTTTCATCGGGATAAACATTAGTTGCATTTATAGTAATTAAATGTGCTAAAGTCCCAAAACTTATTTAACAAATTGTGAAAAGCAATCTGATGTAGGCGTGTCCTATCCGGATTTCATTCCTGCCCAAGGAAATCTTCAGGGGACTTTGTTATTAGAATTTCTAGAGATATTTGTTATGTTAAATCACAAACTCAATGAGAATTTCTTGTCCTCGTCTAGGAGCGAGATTCAAAATTTAAAATATCAAAGAAAAAACAAAAACACAACAAAAATTGTCACAATTGGCTTTGTCATCTTCTTAAAAACTAATTTAATTAAAATAAAGAGATTACGGCATGGTTTTTACAAACCGCCAGCCGGAAGTTTGGATTATTTATTTGAGTTATATTTAATTATTATTATATTTAATTATTATTTCATTTTTAAAAATATTAGCAGAAGTATGATAATATTTGATTAATTCTTTAATTTGAAAATTTCCGTTTTATTAATAAAACTAAACTAAAATTATACTCCTCTACTAAAAATTTCCTATATTTCAACGCTTCTTTCAAATAATTATATAAATGATGCCAATTACCATCAACACCACCATTTAAAATTTCTAAAACTTCATTATCTGAAACCCTTGAGTATCGTAGGAACCTGCGTCTAATTTCTTTTAGCACCGGGCACCTTCCTATAAAGTGAATTAGTGATTCTTCTTCTTTTAAATTGCAAAGGGAGCACATTTTAGACTGTTCATTTCGATATTGATTTCCATTTAACCACAGCAGGTCACCCCGGCTTTCATTATAATGGATATTTCATGCTGGTTATATTTTTCATTGCAGTATGTAAGGCCTTTGGAGTGATCAAGATTTTTATACACTCTTTGCTCACTTTGAAGAGCAGATAATTGATGACCATGATATTTTTCTTGCTTTATTGATTCAATTAACTGGCAGAAAGATTTTTTCCAAATTATTTTATTTCGATTGTCGCCATTGAAGCTTATATAATATTTATTTAGCTGTTTCATCAAATCGTCGTACCAGTATATATTTTTAGAAATTATTAATTTCGATAGTTTGTTTTGTAATCTCTCGTCGTCATATTCAAAAAGTGTTTTCATATATATTGCAGATGGAGGCTGTAGGTGTATATGGGCTTCTTCTTGTCCCGTTTCTAGAGCAATCACATAATTTGGTGTATTATCTGGCAATCTTAGAACTCTTTTTATAAAAAACCTCTGTAGTTTATCTACAAAATTAAAACAGGAAAAGCCCCAAATCTGTGCTCCGTATGATTGTATTGACCTGCAAACAGCTTGAAATAACTTCCATTTAGCTTTAAGCGACACATCCCTTTTCCCAATAAATTTTTCCAGGTAATGTTAATACAAACTTTTGCAGCATCGTTTTTGGCACATACGTGTTTTGAATAAGACATTGTAGGTGTAAGTAAAATGCCTAGATATTTATATTCATTGACGATCCTTATATTTTCTCCTTTAAATTTCCACTTTTCTGTAGAACCAATACGTCCTCCTTTTCTAAATATAACTATTTCGGATTTTGTAAGATTGATCTCCATACCCCATGTGTTACAATAAACTTCCAAATTATCAATCATTCTTTGTAAAACGTTTTTATCATCAGCCAGTAATACGATATCATCCATACATAAGCAACCTTATATTCAACTGATCGATCAATAATCCACCTTTTAAATTATCATGTAGATCTTTAGGTACAATGCGAACAACAAAGAGACAATAAACAACCTTGCTTAACTCTATATTTGTGTCGAAATAGCCGGATAGTTCATCTCCGGTCCAAACTGCCGATTTAGTTCTTTTGTAGACATTTTCAATAAAATTAACCACCTTTGATGACATTCCCATTTGATGCAATTTATAAATAAGGAGTTTCCGGGGAACTCTGTCAAATGCTGCCCTAAAATCGACAAAAAACGCATAAACTTTTCTCCTTCAAACAATTTTAGGTTGACAATTGCTGTTAGGTTGTAGATGTTGTCAATCGTAGAGTATCCCTTTCGAAAACCTCCTGCCTGAAATTCGTTTAATTTATTATTATTTTTTACCCACTGATTCAGCCTTTCATGTATTGCACCCATCATAATTTTTTCCAATGCAATTCGTGAATGAAATCCCTCTATAATTGTTCGGTTGATTGACATCACCCTTTTTATAATAGGAAACACTATACTTCGTTCAAACAATTCGGTGTCCACACTAAGATTTGCCGCATATTCTATATCTGCTACTTTATTTGGGGGTTTAATAAAGTTCGAAAGTACTCTTTAAAAACTGCTTGCGCTTATTTCATTCCGATAAAATTTTCTTTATTACGAATTTCTTTAGCCATTTGCCACCACTGTTTGCTGTCATTAATATGATTCAATTTTTCCTCTAATTGTTTATAATATTCACTCTTTTTTCGTTTGCATATAGCTTGATACATGGAATTTTCTGAGTGTATTTTTGTTTATCGTCTGCACTTTGCGAATTTCTGAAATCATTTAAAGCACTAAAAGATTTGTCTCTTGCAATTCTACACTGATCATCAAACCACTTAGTTTTAAATTTTACTTGCTTTCCTCTGTATTTCGGCATTTCATACGACTCAATAATTAGATTATTTAAATCGTATAAATTCAAGTCTGGTTTCCGCGTCCTGGTTTCGTATAACTTTTCATTCAAATTGAAACAATAGTTCACTCTGTTCTTTTTATTCCATTTTAGTTTTGGCAGCAGATTAACTTTTTTGGTAGTGTTATGTATACTATCAAAACTCATGTTTAAAGTAATTGGCATATGGTCTGACCATATTTCCCCTCCTACAACAAAATTATCTACAAACATTAGCATTTCCATTGATACAGAACATATATCATACGGAGTTCCCTGAAGCACCAACAAAAGTATAACAGCCTTCCTCGTCACCAGTAGTCCTTCCATTTAAATCACCAAACAAAATTGCAGAATTGTAGAAACCTTTTACCATAAAATTTGATATTTTGTCCTCTTGATTTTCGATTTTCTAGACAGCATGAAATCCATTCCATATAGCATCCAATATTGTTGCTCTCACCAATTCAATATTAAGATCACCCATTTTTAGGTTACTCATTAGATTTTCGAAAATTTTTCTCGACCAGCATTATATTGATTTTCTGTTCCTTTCTCTATATCTATACACACTCAGTAGCTCCAATACGCATTACTTTCTAATATTAAGATCACCAACATTCCATTTGGGTTTATTATTTTTTGGTAAAATTTATCTTAAAATTTTAAATATTGTATCCCAATTAGCAATACTCGTACTTTATATTAAGTATATATATTATAATTTGTTATAGTTAATTATCGTTACTACTAATCAAGTCTGTTCCGCTATAGATTGATAATGTGCTTAACTCCCAACTCAGTTAATTTCCTCCGTATGCCAATCACGTGTCCACCAATAGCTCTTCCATACTGACTGTTGCGTACAGCTGTTTCCATTTAATATAAAATTCTCGAAATCTATTATTAAAATTTTCAAATTTACCGCATTCAACATGGGTTTCCATCAAAATAAAAATATCTGCTTGTTCTACATACTCAAAGAAATCAATATTAAAAAGTTTATTGTGTAAGCCATTGAAATTATAGGAAATTATTTTAAGTTTAAAATTTTTATTTTTATTACAATTTTTCTTATTATCTAAATTTATTTGAACCTTTTCACTTCCGGCAATACTAGTTTTTTTGGCTAATAAATCATTATAACAAAAATTTACTGAATTAATTTTATCTTTGTACATAATTTCTAATACTTCTTTGCATTTTTATTACCAGTCATTAAAAGTTTATCTTTGTTCCAATAAAAACCAATAATTTTAATTTTCATCGTATCGTTCTTACTAAATTTTTTCCTTGTTATCTAACGACCGAAGTTGTTTTTTTAGTTGTAGCATAGCTTTTTTGTTTTGTTGTTTTTCTTCACTGAGATCTTTATCCACATATATAGCTGATCCTGCCAGTTTTTTTGTGTTTTTGAAGACTTCATCGGCCATTTTTTCTGCTTGAAACTCTACCACTGCACATAATGTTTCTTTGGTTTCATACAGCTTTCGAACTTCCTTCACCTCTATATTGACAATGTTCATGGTGTCACTACAAATTTTCTTTATATTTCCCTAAGTTTCCTTCTTTACTTATGCCACGAAATACAACATTCTTTCTTTTACTTTTCTCCACTAGGCGCATTAAATCCTGATGATCTTTTTTTCTTTCGGATTTTAGTATTTTCACTTCTTCCTTCAACGATTCATTTTCCATTTTAAGTTGCCCAATTTGAGAACAACAATCTTCCATTGTTTTTTTCACACCATCAATATCGTCCTTAGTCGATAAGTTAACTAGTTTTTCATCAAGTATAGAACGTATGGAGCTGTTGATTATTTCAACGATGTCCGTTAGACCCAAATTTCGAGGAAGACCAACTTGTCCTTCAGCAGACATCTTTTCCGGCGATACTTCTGTATACTTTCTTTTAGGTGTATTTGAATTTACTAATTTACCGTCCTTTGTCACAATAGTTCTTTGCATCCTTAAGGTATGCTGTAGTTTTTATTGGATTTAATTAAGCTAACGAGGTTTTGAGTACATCCTTAGCGTATAGAATAGTTGTTGGTTTTTTCTTTAATATCGTAAGAGCTTTCTTTAAAATAAATCGAGCTTACGATCCACAAGCTTTAAGTTGTTTGTTTATACTCTCACTTCTTTTTATTAACACCACAATGGCCTTTCAAAAATTCAACCGGTTACACCTCAACCGTCAACATTAAGCAAAACAGCTGTCTACGTCTCGCAACATTTATTTTATTTAGAGTTTTTATTAAATTTTGTGTTTTATAATCTTGTTAATATTACGTTTTCACTTATAATTTAGTCCTTGACTTAATGCTCAAAATGTACTCAGTACGTTATTTTCCAAATACAACAAGTTCCAAAATTTATAAGCTTGTTTTTACTATTAAAACTTTATTTAACACCAGAGGTTTAAAAACACGTCTTACACTACCGACAAACAATCCGAACTCAAATCATCATATAAAACACAAATTTCATATAGTCACTAATGATTTGCCAATACCCACTGATGGAATCATTGGTCGAGATTTTTTAAAGAATTCAAATGTAAAATAGACTTTGAAACAAATACAATATCTTTGAATTATCAGATGAGGAGTTAATATTACCAATTACACCCAAATGCGTCCACAATGCTAACATTTGTATACCAGCACGTTCAGAGTCAATTATACCCATAACATACATACAGACAAAGAAAGCATAATTTTATATAAAGAAATAAATCCAGGTATTTTTGTTGCAAATAGCATTATACCAGCTGTTGGTACACAACATATACAAATTTTAAATACCACTGATAGCGATGTTCACATGAACAGCATAGAATTAGAGAAGATGGATCTAGATGATTACCACCTATACAACTTTAGAAAAAACGATACGACACTAAACAATGATCGAATAAAAAAGGTTTCGGAAGCACTAAATATTGTGTCAATAGAGCCTATGGCTAAACAATCTGTATTAGATATTAAAAACACAATTAGAGAGTATCACAACAACAATTTAAAAAATATTAATTAAATTTTGTAATTTATATTTTTTGTAAAAAAAAAAAAAATTTCACATATTTCTTCTAAATTTGTAAAATTTTTCTTAAGGGTTAGGGTGTAGTATATTTATATTTATCTTATACTATCTTTATATTATTTTATACCCATATAATTAAACGTTACCCTAATGTATTTTGGAAATATTGAATCTTTTAATTGGAAATACAACAACTATTTCATAGATTTTGTATTTCCAAGGATAATGTTATCTTAGTATATAAGCAGGCTAAAATTCAATAAAGGATCACAATTTGTTGCGACACAAAACATAAAGCGTCTTTTTCTTTTGGCATATAAATCTGCCAGTAAAGAGCTCAGTTTGGCATATCAATCTGCCAAACTTAAAAAATTGAATGCCAGTGGCGTTAATTAGCGCCGGTATCGTTTAACACTAACCCCACTCACCCGATACTACTCCGAACGTATTACAGTTTAAAGTTAGAATTTCAAAACATTTACTACTACACAGGTTCTACAATTGTTCTAAGCTGGATTAAAATAGACGCAGCAAGATTACATATATTTGTTTCGAATAGAGTTACCCAACAAACCAAACGATATCATAACGATATTATAACGATATCATTTCGATGATAAGTTGGCCCGAGAATGATATCATTATAGACTCATAAGCAATAGGTACTGTGGAGAAAAATACACACTCGATAAAGATATCGTTATTCCATGAAATAACGATATCGTTATGATATCGAAAATTAAGGCAGCGCAATAAAAAATTCGAAATATTCCAGAATATTTGTCGTTATTTAATCGTTAAATTTATCACATATGATATCTTCAACGATTTCTAAAGCAATGTCTGCAATGATATTTTAAATAATAAAAATTACGATATTTTTTAAATAAAAAAATGGTTTATTGAATATTTTAATATGCGCTTAATTTTTCAAAACAATGAAATAACTAAAACTAAGTTATAAAAATAAACTAAAATGAAGTAATAAAATCGGTTAAATGAGTATTTAAACAGGGAAAAATAGTCAAACAAGGAAGTTCTTTAAACATAATTAATTCAAGGGCAATTAAAAATAGAAAACACATAAGAACAGATTATGGGTATTCTAAACGGGATAAAAAGCAACAAAAAATTACATATCATGTAAAAATTCACATACATGTAATACAATAACATATCAATATAAAGTTTGAATGAATTTAAGTCTATAAACGTTATTAACAAAACAAATATGTATTTTTCATTTAAGATTTTGAAATGCATTTTTCTTGCTTAGATAAACGATCATTGGCATATGTAAAGTATTTTTTGGTGGTAAATTTGCAATTCTTCAGGATATTTTGTTAAAAAAGCATCTGCAATTTAAATAAAACTTAGTTCAGCTTAAATTTTCTTATATTATTTATATTAAAATACCTTGTAGAGCTTTTGAGACACAGGTTTTATTATTCAAGCCGCTCCAATTAAAATCTTTGGCTATACTGTCAGCTACTAATAATCTCCATGATTTAAACACAAAATCTTTGTTGCTGTAGCAGATACTCGTCTTATGACGTTTGCTGCCTAAAAATATTAAACATACAATTTTAAATTTGATTGCGCTGCCTAACTGTAGAATATATAGTTCGCAATATACTTTTGTATAGGAAATTTCATAGAATTTGAGTACAAATATTTTTTAAATTCTAAGAACTTTCATATATTGAACAATGTAAGGATATTATGACATTTAAACCAAGGTTGTCAGGCAATGCCGTAAAATACTGTTATCGATGCAAAACACATTCAATACATAATACCCGAAATCTGGTTAAAACTACATTTTAAAATCTATTTTCTGTACAAAAGTAAAAGGTATCAGCTGATCGCAATCCAGTTTAAATTAGATTTCGTGGGTAATGCAACTAAAACTGTGGTAATGAAAAAAGTCGTGTATCTTCAAGAGTCGCGATATTCAAACAGTTTCTTAACAAAATTGCATATCGTCGCTACGCCTATCGAATTAGGTATGTGTAATTGATTTTTTTGGAGCAGTCCAATAAAACTTCTTAATTTTGACCTTTGCAATGCATAAAATTAAGGTATTTTGTTAGTACCATCAAAACAAAAATAAAAATACTTTTTAAAAACATCGCAAAAAGATAAAATAAAGGATTTTTTTCAACTTTAAGAAATACATGGCTTGTTTCGCAAGCGCAGCGGTGACAGATATTTTATGCGAGGGAATGCACAATCCAATTTACTTTAAGGATACCAAAAAGTCATTACATGCTTTAAATGGTGATTGTTATATTGTTAAAAAAAACTTACCGCTGGTGTCAAAAAAAACTTACGGTGGTAGTATTAAATGTATCCTCTTTCCAAAACAAAATCTTTATCGCTGGGGCCAACAAACGTACAAATAACGATCTAAAAAGAAATATTCACTGTTAAAACAGCCTTGGATTCTTTGTTAACCTTTACTTACCAAAATTGTTTAAGAAGATATTGTTTTTTCTTGTATAAAGTTAAATAATTGAAATATCGTAAAACGTTCACATATTTTTTTAAAAACGATGTCATAAATGATACAGTATCATTTCTTGGTTTATTGGGTAGTACTATTCAAGCAAATATTGATGTCTCGAAATGGAGCCATATTAGGTCAGAGGAAAATCCTGCTGATTTGATATCAAGGGGATTATTAGGTAAAGAAATATTAACCAACAAATTTTGGTTTGAAGGTCCCAAATTTTTAAAAGGAAAGTATTAGATTCGCCGTCATCTCCGGTTGTTAATAAAATCCCAGAAATAAAAAAATAGGGCCAAAATATTAGTATTTGAAGAAAAAGAGTCCTTATGTAGGAAAATACACCACAAGAATAATTTTAAGTTCTTACAAAATGTAATAGCTGATGTGGTTAAATTTATAAACATTATTAGGAAAGGACCAACTAAAAACTTTTATTGAGTATAGGAGAGAGAGCGATTTTAATTGCACAGGAAATTCAAAGGGATAATTTTCTTACCGATTTAAAGGTGTTAAAAAGCAGGTTAGAAAATAGTTACTTGTCATATAATTCTAAACACCTGATTCTTCTTCCTTATAAAGACAAAATAGTAGAGTTATTAATAGAGCATCTTCATGTTCAGCATTTGCACGTAGGTCCGCAGGGATTGTTGGCAATTGTAAGGCAACAATTTTTGCCATTACGCGGTCGACAACTAATAAAAACAAAATAGTAGGCAAATGTTATAGGTGTTTTAAAGTAAAACCGACAAACAAACATCAACTAATGGGAAATTTGCCAAAAGATAGAGTAATTAGAACTCGACCTTTTCTGAATGTAGGAATTGATTTATTTGGTCCCATAACTATAAGGCATATGTTTGTGTGTTTGTTTGTTTTGCGACAAAAGCAGTGCATTTGGAAGTTGTGTCAGATATGACTTCGGCAGCATTCATAGGAGCACTGAAGAGATTTGTATTTAGGCGAAGTTGTCCATTATCGTAAGCATGCGTAAAGTCAGTGAAGACGCATTTTTATAAAGTAACAGAGGGGACAATGACATACAAAGAACTCAATACGTTAATGACACACATTGAGTCCGTGTTTATTCTCGTCCGTTGACTCCATTGTCTGATGATCCAAATGACTTTAAAGTTTTAACACCAGGACATTTTTTGATTGGGGAATCGTTTGCAACATTTGTTGACACTTCAAGCAACAAGTGTTATCATGGATTAAGGGAGCACTGGAAAGCTGTGCAATCTAATTCCGAAGAATTTTGAAACGTTGGTCGGTGGAATATTTGTCCGAGTTGCAAAAACGGTACAAATGGAATAAACCATTTGATAACATAAAGCCTGGAACATTAGTTCTTCTCAAAGACGACAACACTCCTCCTTTAAGCTCGAGGCGGGGAAGGGTCATCCGAACCATTATGGGTTCAGATGGTTTGTGTAGAATGGTAAAAGTAAGGTAAAAGTAAGGGGAAACTAAAAGATCAATCCACAATGTTTGTCTGTTTCCTGCCGTAGAAAATGAAGTTGTTCTGGACGAACGATCCAGTAACATTAAAAATTCTACAAAGGTAAAATTAAATAAAAGAATGGACGTTCCATCTTTAAATACATTAAATAATGAAAAACTTGAAAAGAAAAGTACAAATAAAAACCACCAAGGAAGTGGTTTTTGTAAAAAACTTAAAAATAAAAATATGTTAATAGTTTTGCTATCACTGTTAGCAATTATAAGCCCGGTTAGGTCACAATTTATTATAAATAATTTTATTGACAAGGCAGGGATCTTCTTCGAAGAGGTCGCAACTGTTGGGCTTACGAAAACTTTGTGGATCGTGGTGGTGCATATCAACATAACGAGTATGCAGCAGCTAAAGCGAGTCGAGATGAAGCCATGAAATCATTAACTAAGGTGAAGGGGAAACAGCAGCAGATTGAGAAGACATTTGCAGTTCAAAGTGTAGAAACAGCGTATGAACGGGTGATCATCAAACATGATGTAATAGTGTCATCAACATCTACAAAAAGAACAAAAAGGACGCATTTGCATTTATGGGCAGCATTTATCACTCACTTTTTGGTCTGATGAATGAAGAGCATGCTGAAATCTTGTCAAATAGAATAAAAACCAACGAACGGAAGGAAGACTACTTACTAAACATTATGAAAAACCAATCATCACTTCAAGATATGACGTTGGACATAATAAAAGAACAAAGCTAATCAGTGAGCGGTTCGATTCTGTTATTGGAAAAGTCTGTCAACGAATTAAAAGATACTCAGGCCGTACTTAGTTCAGTAACAAATATGCTTGCATCACTAGAGTCTTTTGAAGAAATACAAAATGGCATCTTAGAAGCATTATTAAGCTCAAAAAGTATTGTACTCACAACAATCATGCCTGTAAAAGTTTAAACTGCAGATTAAGATGATCAAATCGAGTCTTAGATCAAATTTGAGGCTACCTAGTGAAAATCC
>CM037852.1:54146172-54164408 GCA_021234595.1 Delia radicum
TGATGCCTGAGCTGTCTGAAACATTATCTGACTTTGCCTTATGGTGGATGAAGCCTCTAAAGCAATTTCAATAGCCTCGTGAAGCGTTTTTATTCTACTCGCGTCTATTGTTCTTACAATTTCCCTGTTCTTCAGTCCGTTTTTGAAAGCATTGAATGCTATTATAGCATTCGTACTGCTTATCGTGTTCCTGCTTGTTTCACCAAGCGTACTTACTTGCAGTTCGTTTAACTCCATTGTCAGAGTTTCTATCCGATCTGCGAATTTTTGTATTGAGTCAGATTGCACTAAACTCGTTAGTTCATTCAAAATGACGTTTGGTGACTTTTTTATGCCATATGCCTTTTTGATTGAACTCAAAAGCGTTTCAATGTTTGTTGGCACCGCGATTTGTCTTATTCTGTTCTGTACCTTGGTTGTTAATTTTGTTCTAAAAACAAAACTAAAAAATGAGGTATGTTTTTCCGAGGCGATTGGCTCTTTTATAATTACCAAATTGGCTATAAATGGTTCCAATTCGTCTTTTGCTCCACTGAATAAAGGTAATAGCTTGGATATTGACGCTAATTCCGTCGTGTTTAAAATTGTGGTAGTCATATTTGTAGTTTCACTAGCTTCCTCTTCTATACTATTAAATTCCTCTTCCTCCGTGATACTGTTTGTTTGCTGGCCTTTATCTTCGTGTAATTGAAGAATATTTATAGCTTCCCTTTTTAGTTTTGAAAATTTTTCTCTATGTTTATTTTTGTCAGTTTCTACTAATTTGATTCATTTATTATTACATTCGTCTCTGATTGCAATTTTTCTAATTCTTCTCGTTTCGCTTTTATCGTTTCTAATGAATACGGTTTATTTGCTGACTTTCTCGCATTTGTTACAATATTTTCTACTAACTTATATATTCTATCCATTAGAACAATTTATTCTTTAAAATTTTTCTTCATCGGAGTTCTAAAATTTCACTCGTCTAATTTCTATTTATTTAATTTACTTAAATAGTCCTTTAGTCCATAACTTCCAAATTTTCTATTTCTGCTACGGCAGAATTGACCTTGTTTACTAGTTCTAATTCGTTCACCTGTTCAAAGATGTATTATTTTGCTCTTTCTACTTGGTCTAACACTGTATCAGTAAAATAGCTTTTTACCTGCAGTACCAATAATACTATACTTATCACTATAATAATTGTTGTAATGAATATTATTGTTATTGCTTTTAACATATTAAAAAAAGAAAATTCTTGTTTATTGATAAAAATTTTTTATTTTCTTTGTTTTTTCTTTTTTTGTTCTAATTTTTTGTATTCTCTTATTTCATTAATTATTATATTAAATTTCAGATTTGACTCTACTAATATTTTAGATAAATGTTCTTTTTCTTCAATTACTTTTTCTGTTAATATTTTTTCTTTTATAGAAGTTATTCTATCTTCTAAAATTATTAATTTTATTTTACGTTCACCTATGTAGTTTTTCCCTCTTACCCTTGTTTCTTGAGTTGGAAAGATAGGGTATTTTGGCTCTATTATTTTCTTTTTTAGTATTAAAGGCTTAGGGCCTACTAGTAATATTTCTGGTTTTTGTTTAACAATTTTTAACTGCCATTGCTTTTTAGCAATGTTAATTTCTTTTATTACTTGTTCGAAAGAGTCATTGCTCATATTATGGCTTAGAAATAATCGAAGTATTTGTGCAGTGCACTCAATACAACGTTGGTTTAAAACAAAAAAAATTTTTTTTGAATACAATACTCATTTTGTTGGTTTTCAGTTTTAACCGGATCTGGCTGTAACAATCATTAATCTGGCTGGAACAGTCATCAGTTTTCATCCTTCAGTTTGGAATGGTCATCAATTCATTTTAGCTGGATTCGGTTCCTAGTTCATCAGGATATGTTTTCCAGGATTGGTTCCAAGGATCGCCATCTAATATGTTTGGGTTTTACTGACCGAGTAGGTTTGTTCTTCCTACTTGCATATTTTATTTAAAACAAGTATCTTTTCTTTTGAGTATATTTATTTTATTTATTCTAATTCCTGTTTAGGTTCTGTATTGAACCGTCGCTTTTACTGTACTATTTACAATTGACCCCTATTTCTAAAACTAACGTAGTATATATAGTAATATGTTACACGATACAAAAGAGTCGCTTACAAAGAGTCGTACAAAGACAAACACATGACCCGCCACAATATGTGTTTGTCACAGTTTTGCCGATAAAGCAAACTGTTTATTATTAGTTGAACTTGTGCGGTCTTTTGTCAAAACAAAATATTGTTTGACATTGACAATTATGAATATGATACCCTTTGAAGTGCATTACTCACATGGGTGTTCATGGTTACAAATGCTATTACACTAGTTCTGGTTAATAGTAACTTGACTTTGTAGTTTGGGTGGTCAAATTTATAAGTGCTTTGTTTTCTTATTAATTTTGTCGTTCTCTTTTTGTATCCTATGCACCGTAAGTATGCACATTACACATTGAAAAAATCTAACGGCACTTGTTTTTCTAGAAATTTTGCATGCTTGCAAAAAATAGTACTATATTATTTCTATGGTTCCAAAAAAAAACTTTAAAATACAAGCGTGTATTAAAAATCATTGCCACATAGTACAACTTTTCCCGGCGCAGCCGATTATATCGGCGGCGTCTCATAAGCCGACTCATATTTTAAGCCGATACGAGTCGGCGCCAACGCAAAACTTGAGAATTTAACCGGTGGCGGCGCGCCACCGACTTGCGCCGGTTCGGCTTGGGACTCTGAAACAAATACGTACCCCATGTATAGCATGTTGCGGAGGGGTTGTCATCTCCATGTTGTCACTGCCAGAAAAAGTATAGGTGGCGAGTCTCACCACAGTTTACCCAGACTCTGTTGATTTTTTATTCCTGAAAGTAAAAATTTGTTAATATAATACGAACCCATGAAATGTGTAGCCCAGTCCAAGCTTTTTAGTTTCCTTTCTCCGTTGTCCAATGGTCCTGAAAGGATATGAATTTTATTAGTTTTTTTTTGTATTATTTTTAATCGTATTTAAAATAAAAAAATTAAAATATACTTACCATCATGTTGGTTTTTTTTATTATGAAACAGCTGTTTTCTGTTTACTTTTTGTAGACAACAAGGTAGTACTACAATAGTAGTGGTACAGGGTTATGTGGTTGCATATTATTTTTTTTATGCGATTGGCAACGCGAAAAGGGTAAACGGAAAGCGTTAGCGAAAAATCGATTTGAAAATAATCCTTTAAAATATTTGTATGAAAATCGATTGTTTTCGAATATTTAGTATCGCCGAATAAATAAGGTAATGTAAAGGATACTCTTGGCGGAACACAAAGAGCCAACAGAGTATTATTTTTGAGTGGATAGTGATTAAATTTTAAATATAATTTTTTTTTGGGGATTTCTTTGTATATTTTTTTTTTTTGATGTACAGAAATATTTAATTGTATATTTTGTAGAAAGTAAGGCAGAGTAGTGGAGGTGAGGGAAAATAGCAGGTTTTTGGAATTTAGCTGTCAAATAGAGAATGTAAATAAAAGATGGCTAAATGGAGGGATTGGCATTAAATTTAGTTACTTTTCTGCGAACAAAAGATGGCTGTTGGGGCGCGAAACTTTTGGTTTAAATTTTTGAAAAATGAGAGAGGATTCCCGCAGAGTATTGGAAGGAAAACAAATACTTTAGGGTTGAGGTCTAATTATGAAGAAAGTGAGATTTAATAATAAAAAAGTTTTCAAGCTGAACGCATTAAAATAAGCTCAAAACAAAGATTTAAGTGCGTAAAGAAAATAATATTTATATAAAAAATAATACTTATAAATAAAAAACGGAAAAAAAAGGTGAAGTGAACTTTGAAGGAATTCTTTGAGTCAAATTGTAAGCTGGGAACAACATTGTTTTTTTATATATACGCGAAAAAAAGGAGAAACTACGTAAGTTTTTTTATAAAGTTTGTTTTGAAAAAAAAAGAATGGCCAGTATCTAATTTTTTTTTTGGGTGTTACATTTTAATCCTGTAGCTGGCTATACAGAAAGAAGGAAGAACACCTAGTGAATAAGGGCGACATCGGCTGAGGGGAAAAGTAAAAAGTTGAAGCTATATATCGAAGACAAAAAGGACCTTGAATAGCCTTGTATAGCCGGGTAAAAGTTTTTTTTTGTGTCGTATGCCAAAAAGAATTTGCGAGAAGAAAAAAAAATCAGCTAGAAAAATTTAAGTATTGGTCTATAGAAAAACAAGTGTTATATTTAAATTAAAAAAACAACTAATTATTAAGAAAGGTTTATACCTATAACAAAAAAAAAGAAGAAAGTAAAAGCTTTTAGTTAAAGAAAAAAATATATAAGAAAAAGTGAGCGAGAGTGAAAGTTTTTATAAGAGGTTAATTTTGATTTAAAACTTTTTGATGTTTTGATGGGTAGTTTTTGTTAAAAAAAAAAAAAAAAAAAAAAAAATTGGGGCAAAACGAGAATAACTTTCATGTAAAATCAAAAAGAAAGAAAAAAAAGGTTTTAAATCAATAAAATATAAAAAAAAAAAACAATTTGTGAAAAAAAAAATAATTAAAAATTAGTTTATAAGTAATTTTTTTAGGTATTCGAGGGTTAATCTAAATTTTGTGTATACAGTACTTTATATATATTTTCCGCCCTAAAGTATTCTTTTATTAGATTTATTTTCCAGGGATGGAAAAGCGCGTTATAAAATTTATTTTAAAAAATAGAAAATTTTAATATATTAAAACATTGAATAAAAAGAAGGTATAAAATTAGATAAAAAAAAAAACAAAATAAAAAAAACATATATAGGGTTCACATCAGTGTGATTTTTAAGCGCAGTCTTTATCAGCAAAATTGGCTGGCACGTAAATATCCTTAGGGAGATCCTTCAGGGTAGGTTGTCATTAGCTTGCGGTATCCACATTGGATGAGAACAGATTTGAGCCCTGCAAAAAAAAGAATAAATAAATAGAAATTTATAAAAAACAAATTGGTAAAAATTTAAAGAAAAAAAAATTGAAATTCTGAAAAGATATAAAACAAAAAAACAGAAAAATTTTCTAATAATAAGCCTTATATGGTTAAAATTCGTGTTTTGATGAGTAAGTTGGCGCCTGAAAAGAAAGAAAATTAAGCGTTAGATATAGAACGTTATATTTTTTTTATAGATTTTAAGATATTATTTTTGAGATGATTGTAGTTCTTTTAATATATTAAGTTAGCTCGAATTGTTCAGGGTAGTCTAAGAATTATGGTAAATAAAAAATTGTTTAATTTTGATTGAAAAAAGAAATTGCAAAGTATGTTGGCTTAATTGAAAAGGGATAAAGGCAATAATGGTAAGTTGAAGAGGTTAAAAGAAAAGCGGCATTTGGGGTCATATTGGAAAATTTCGAGTAGTACATCATATGACCATGGTTGGGAGGGCAAAAGGGAGACTAACATCCGTCTCTGAATCTTCGCGTGGTATGTTTTGTGGTGGTTTGTAATTTGGTTTTTGTGAGTTTTGTTGTTTTAGTTTTTTGTTGTGTGCGTTCGCCCCAGTGAGAGGGTTGGTACCTGCTGAGTAGTCTTGTGTTCTGTAGCCGGAAACCTCACTGGACAAACCGTTCACAACATAAAATGGCGCCCAATGGTAATGGATAGTTTAGGAAACAAAACATAATGGATAGTTTAGGAAACCCAATTTTATAATGGATAGTTTAGAAAATATTTTTGTAAATTAGGGTGGCCTAAACTATAGTAGAAATTGCATGTAGGACATCTGAACATGAAGGAAAGGTAGGAAATAGTCTAATAGCTTTTTTTTAATAGCCCAGTGAAAAAATTGAAAAAACTGACTATCTAAATTGTAATTTTTACATCCTCTAAAAGAATTGAATCTTTGTAGAGTTGTGTGACAATTAAAATTTTGAGAACTCAGTAATTCAAGTTTTAAACCGATTCCCAGAATTAGAATAGCAATAACTTAGATTTTTAAAATTGAGAGTTCTTATCGTATTGCAATTCGAATTTTTTTTGATAATACCGATTAAATTTTTTAGTTTCAGTTTGATAAGAGTGTGTAGTGTTGATAGTTGAGTATGTGTTCGATAGCCTCTTGTGGTAAGTATTCCACAAGGAAAGTAGTATCGACGGGTACTTAAATCACCCGTAATCTCGCTTTCAATAATTAGGGAAGTTGACGTACGGGAGACGCACTACGATGAAGTTTTTTTTTTATTTTAAAGTTTGATTAATTGCCACACGTCGATTTTTGTAAAATAGCCACTTTTTCCTCTGATTCGAGCCATTATTGCCAAAACCCAATAAATAGATTTGAATCAAATTTATTTTATAATTTTGAAGATTTTGCAATCTGAAAAGATAAATATAATTAAATTATTTTTATTAAACAATTCTTTATTAATATTTTTATTTATTATTTTTATCAAGCATTTATCGTATATATTGTGTTTTTTTCTTAGGTATTTTATTTTCGATTTTTATTAGTATTATTTTATTTAATTTTTTTTTGTAAGTCTATTTTTTTATATAAAATTTTATGATCAATTTATTAAAAATGTATTCATATTTCAGCTATATTTTTTTGGTATTTAAAATTTTAGTTTTTTTTTACAGAAATTAGGTTTTTAATTGTCTAAAATTTTTTTTTCTCTTGCATATATTTCTTCGAGAAAATTTTTTTTTTATATATTTTTTTTGTGGGATTTGAAATTTGACTTTAACGTTAGTTTCAGAGTTTGTTTTTCAATACTTTGCGGAACCACGTATTTTCCAATAATATAAGACCTTGGGTATGAATGAAAGTAAGCGAATGGCCAGGTCCAGGAAAAGAACTAGACAGGTACATTTCGATTTTAATAGATCTACTCCTCAGCTTATAAAGTTGTTAAGCCGAACACTCCTAAACCCAAGTCTAAAACTAGGAAAAATTTAAAAATGCAGAAGGAAACTAACGTTGACCCTCAAATATCTGATTTTTCTAAAAATATTATCACTAGTACGCCTAATGCTAATACAGAAGCAATGCCTTTGGTAGAGGATATATTAGGTCAGGGCACAAGTCAACAGACAGTTGCAGGCCAGAATACCGCTTTGTTAGAACAGGCCATGAAAAGTTAATGATTCACGGGGTAAATCCTCAGATGAATGAAATGAAACGTACCGAGAGTAATTTAACAGATGTAGTTAATAAAATGAGTATGGTTTGTCTACAGATTCAGAAAGATAATAAGAAATTGTTAGAAGGTAACTTACCGAAACCACCAGATAATAGTCGTCGAATGGATATTTCGGTAATCAATTCAGTGCCAAACTCTAGAAGCTCGTCAGTTAACGGTGATAAAGATTTAAATCGTGGAATGAAAGTCCGAATCGACAAATGGGGACTGTATTTTGACGGCGATAATAATAAATTGGCTGTCGAAGATTTCATCTTTCGGGTCGAACATCTTCAAAGACAATACGGGTTGTCTGAAACCAAACTTCTAAATAATTTTTATATTTTGGTGAAAGGAGTAGCCGAAGAGTGGTACTGGTTTTTTTGTACAAACTAACTATGTTTCTGAATGGTCCACTTTAAAAACAGCACTGCTAAAGCAATATCAATCTACCAGATCGAGTTTTGAACTTATGAGAGATATGGTAGAGCGAAAACAAAACCCTGGGGAATCTATCAATGCATTTTTCTTTGCGATGACACAATTAAGATCTCGGCTAAATATATCAATGCCTGAAGAGGAAATGATAAAATGATTAAAAGAAATTTAAAAGAAAATATTGGGAAGATAGTTTACCCTATGGCTGTGTCTTCAGTGGAACAGTTACGGGCAGAATGCGTAGAGGCCGAAAAAACTTTTCTACATAAAGAGACCAGGTCACATGCGTCAATGCCACCAGCTAATAGATACACCAGACAGGTGAAAGAACTCTTTCAAAATCCAGGTGATATTTTCCAAAACAGTGAACAAGAGTATGAAGAGTTAGCAGCAGTGGGTATTGAAAAGTCATCAAATCAGCCCGCCAAAAACCCATTGATTTGTTGGAACTGCCGACAACTTGGTCATATGTTCATGGATTGTCCATCAGCCCGAAGGACATTGTTTTGCTATCGCTGTGGTAAACCGGATGTCATATCACCAAATTGTGCAAATTGTAAGTCCCGAAATTTTTACAGGAGCGAGGGAGCAGCGGGGAGCCATCGTTCCAGAGAAACCCCGCCAGCGAATCAGCTGCAATAAATCAAAAAATAAATTTAGTAAAACAAATAAGAAAATGTAATAATTTCAAACCGGAAATGAGGCATAAATATAGTTATGAAGATAGAAAAAGTAATTATGAAAAGGTCAGAAATAGAATTTTTAATGAAGCAGTTAGTGCTAGTAAACCTTTATCAAACCGAATCCGTAAATTAAGGAAAAAATTTAAGGAGAGGAAAGAATCCATGAAACTGGTTGTTGAGGCAATTAGATCTGCTGATAGAAAAGGCGATCCTCGGGCATTTGCTGATATAGGAATCGGTGATATTAGTCTCAAAAGTCTTTTAGATACTGGAGCATCAGTTAGTTTACTAGGCAAAGGTTGTAGGGAACTTGTACATCAATTAGAAGTTGATATTAAGCCCATTTTTTTCAGTAGTTTCGACCACTTCTGGAAAAAACCATAGATTATTGGGAAAAATAGAGTTAGATGTTAAATATAAAGAGAAAAAAGCAAAATAGTTTTTTATTATGTCCTGATTTAGAACGTGAAGTGTATTTAGGTGTAGATTTTTGGAAAATTTTCCAGTTAGCTCCTGATATTTTTCCTTTGGATGAAATTGATATTCAAAAGTTACAGGAAACGTTTAAAGTCGATAACCACAAGTCAAATCCTCACAATTTAACTAATTACAACAGCAAAAATTAGATGAAGTGGTAGCATTGTTTTTCATCTTTTGAAAAGCATTCCATAAAACTTGTAGAAGGTGCTGAACCTGTTAAGGATAGATATTATCCAATTTCACCTGCGGTTCAGGAGATAACCTATAGAGAGATAGATGAAATGTTAGCTTTAAATGTAATTGAGGAAAGTGAAAGTCCCTGGAGTAATAGAACTACGATTTTTAGGAAGCCAGGCAAAAACGGTTCTGTCTAGATGCCAGAAAGCTTAATAAATTAACAATTAAAGACGCTTATCCCCTACAAAATATAGACGTTATATTGAGTAGGATAGATGAAACATATTATATTAGTAGCGTAGATTTGAAATATGCATTTTGGAAGATAGAATTAGACGATGAAAGTAAACCGTACACAGCTTTTACTGTAGCAGGCCAACCACTCTATCAATTTCGGGTTATGCCTTCGGGCTTTGCAATGCTGCCCAAGACTTTGTCGTCTTATGGACAAAGTTATTCCGCAAAGACTGAAGGAAAACGTTTTCACTTACCTAGATGATCTTTTGGTAATCTCGGACAGCTTTGAAAAACATTTGCAATTATTAAAAGAAGTTGCTCTCTGCCTGAAAAATGCAAATCTGCGAATAGGCTTAAAGAAATCACAATTTTGCTTTCAGCAGTTAAGATATTTAGGATTTGTTATTGGTGGTGGAATGCTGAAAACAGATCCAGATAAAATAGAGGCGATCCGAGCCATAAAACTACCGACCAGTCAGAGAGAAGTCCGAAGCTTTTTAGGTACAGCCGGATGGTACCGTCGGTTTACCAAAGACTTTGCTTCTATATCCGCTCCACTTACCGATACACTTAAAAAGGCAAAGAAATTTGTGATGACTCCAGAGGCAAGTGAGGCATTTGAAAATTTGAAGAAAGCTTTAACATCAGCCCCAGTTCTACGTCACGCTGATTTTTCAAAGAGATTTTTTATCCAGTGTGATGCTTGTGACTATGGCATTGGTGCTGTCTTATATCAGCTTAATGGTGACAAGGAAGAACATCCCATAGCGTTCTATTCACAAAAATTAAACTCATGTCAAAGAAATTACAGCGTGACTGAAAAAGAAAGCTTAGCGGCTGTAATGGCTGTGAAAAAGTTTCGTCCGTATGTAGAGATGATGCCATTCACAATAGTGACTGATCACGCAAGTTTAAAGTGGTTGATGACCTTAAAAGACTTGAGCGGCAGACTAGCACGTTGGTCTCTGCAACTTCAAGCTTTTGATTTTGAAATTCAGCACCGCAAAGGTTCCGAAAACATTGTGGCAGATATGTTGTCAAGATTTCCAAGGGGGAAACAGCGTTGAAGAAGCTAGTTTTGATGATTTGTTCGATTTCGAAACTACGGAGTTCGAAAGTGATGAATATTTAGATCTGAAAAGAAATATTGAAGAAAATCATGAGTTACTGCCAGATCTAAAAATCGAAAACGGCATGATTTACAAGAAAACTTCTTTCGAACAAAGTGAAATCGATGACTGCCAATGGAAACTTTGGATACCTGCCAGCATTACTCAACCGGTGATAGAAAAATCACATTCTAATTTAACAACAGCCCACGGAGGAGTCGCTAAAACTTTAGAAAGACTCCCAAGATTTTTCTATTGGCCTAAAATGACAGCCCAGGTAAAATCATTTATTAAAAATTGCCAAGTTTGCAAGGAAACAAAGCCGTCAAACCAAAATTTAAGACCACAGTGACAATGGTTCACAATTTGTATCTAAAAGTTTTGAGAGTCTTTTAAATACTTATAAAATTCAGCATATTAAAACACCTTTATATGGACCTAGTAGTAATGCTTCGGAAAGAGTTAATAAGTCTATATTGGCAGCAATCCGTGCATATTTAGAAGAAGACCACAGAGACTGGGATCTGTATCTTTCCGAAATTGATTGTGCATTACGAAATTCTTTTCACAGTGCAACTGGTTTTACACCGTATTTTTCTTTATTCGGTCATCATATGTATTCGAGCGGAGCTAACTACAAATTGGCACGAAAACTTCAGTCATTAACCTATCACCGAATTATAAGACAACCGAATGAAAGAATGGAAATAATCAGAGAGCAAATTAAAAATAATATGGAAAAAGCTTACGAAAAAAGTGCAGAACGGTATAATAAAAGAGCACGTATAGTCAAGTTTAAACCAGGTCAAGAAGTTTATCGGCGGAATATGGTTTTAAGTAATTTTGGGAAAAGTTTAAATGCCAAATTCTGCAGGAAGTTCCTGAAATGTAGAGTGGTTTGGCCTGTAGGTAATAACATGTACGAGTTGGAAAATTTACAGGGAAAATCTGTAGGTATTTATCATTTAAAAGATATTATAGTTTAAATTGTTTTTTTTATAAAAATTTTTAATTGAAATTGCAATATTACGACATACAAATAGTTTAATTATTAATGAGATTATACAATCAAATATATGTAGTGTTATCCTGATTTTTGCGTAGTTTTAGCAATTTAAAGTTAATATCTGTGATAAATTTTAGTACCTGATAAATTTTTATTAAAACCGTTGAAACTTTAATGATATAGTAAACAATTTTTTTTAAGCTTTACATACCATACTTCCGTGCAATATTAGTTATAGTAATCGGCAATGATATATTTTAGAAAACTGTGATATTATATGTGATATAATTGTTTGCTATCATCGTGATGTCCTTCTTATTACAAATTATTGAAATAAGTTCTTCAGTGCAATATAGACCAAGTACATGTAAAAGTGTACATAATATGTATTGTAAAGATGATATTTTTTTGATAAAATTATCTGAAATTACAAAAGAAGGATAAACAAAGTAAACTCTTATTTTACAAATGATTTAAAGGGATACTTCCCCGTAAAATTCGCATGGATCGTGATTCTGTGCTGAATTTTTTTTTACTCCAAAGGAGGACTTATCTAAATATCTCTGAGTCTTTTAATAGTAAAAGTACCCAAGAGATATTACCATTGACATCAGGCAACAACGATCCAAGGAAGAGGAGATTATTATGTGGAAAATAGTTTAAAGCTTCCAATAACGAGATTTGTTCTTTTTAATAGAATATTTCAATTTAAAAATAAGTTGGAAGTTAAGCCTAATTGGCAACCCTGGAACTTTAAATTTTATATATTAAGGGGACAAGAGTTCATTTTATGATAAACGTATGTTAGCCCAAAAAGGGGCGTTCGAATTTTATTTTTTTTGCACATTTCGGTGCACAAATTGGCAACTGGCCAATTACATGATTATTTGATAACAAGGTCTTTATAAAATGGGTTAGCCACTATGATTTTTCTTACCTGAGAAGATTCACGAGTCGGCCGTTGCTTGAAGATGGGTGTAGATGAGGTTTCCGGCGTAAAAAGAGGCAAAGGTAACCTTGTTATGATTTTTGAGTTTTCTGAAATATATAAATGATTTTGACTAGTATAGCCCTGTTAGCTGCACAAAGTGGAGACTCTTTCTCAAGGTGTGGGAGTTCCCCACGTTTTTCCAGATATAACTTACCTGTTTTTTAGTGTTGTATCGCCCGGCTAGATTTTGAGACCCGTCTCAGGGTATAGGTGTTCCCCACGTTGAGCATGTGGTTACAAAAAAACATGACAACCATAACCGCACACCGTTTCCTACTACGAAATCTCGTAGAACACGGAGTTTTGTTGCGGATGGGGTTGCCATTATTATTTAAAATAAAAAATTAAAATATACTTACCATCATGTTGGTTTTTTTTATTATGAAACAGCTGTTTTCTGTTTACTTTTTGTAGACAACAAGGTAGTACTACAATAGTAGTGGTACAGGGTTATGCGATTGGCAACGCGAAAAGGGTAAACGGAAAGCGTTAGCGAAAAATCGATTAGAAAATAATCCTTTAAAATATTTGTATGAAAATCGATTGTTTTCGACTATTTAGTATCGCCGAATAAATAAGGTAATGTAAGGATATCTTGGTGGAACACAAAGAGCCAAAACGAGTATTATTTTTGAGTATATAGTGATTAAATTTTAAATATAATTTTTTTTTTTGGGGATTTCTTTGTATATTTTTTTTTTGATGTACAGAAATATTTAATTGGATATTTTGTAGAAAGTAAGGCAGAGTAGTGGAGGTGAGGGAAAAAAAGCAGGTTTTTGGAATTTAGCTGTCAAATAGAGAATGTAAATAAAAGATGGCTAAATGGATTGATTGGCATTAAAATTTAGTTACTTTTCTGCGAACAAAAGATGGCTGCTTGGCGCGAAACTTTTGGTTTAAATTTTTGGAAAATGAGAGAGGATTCCCGCACAGTATGGAAGGAAAACAAATACTTTAGGGTTGAGGTCTAATTATGAAGAAAGTGAGATTTAATAATAGAAAAGTTTTCAAGCTGAACGCATTAAAATAAGCTCAAAACAAAGATTTAAGTGCGTAAAGAAAATAATATTTTATATAAAAAAATAATACTTATAAATAAAAAACTGAAAAAAGGTGAAGTGAACTTTGAAGGAATTCTTTGAGTCAAATTGTAAGCTGGGAACAACATTGTTTTTTTATATATAGAGCAATTCCATATGAAAACGATCAAAATTGGCAAATTTTTGGACGACCCCTCTCCGATTTTAAAATAAATAGTCTCAATCGATTGCCCAGCAAAAAATAATGTACCTACATATTTTTTTTTTTTTTTATAGTGACTGGTTTAGTGGTGGTGTGCACCACTGTCATGTGACAAAATTGAAGAATTCTTCATAAGGGACTTCATTGAAGCGATCGCAACGAGTGATAGCTCGTTGGAAAGGTATTGAATCAGGCTTTAATTGAAAAATAAAATTTTCCTAATTTTTCTTGTTAAATAATTAAAAATAATTCAATTATAAAAAATATAAAAACAATGAGAACAAGGTGGTCTCTTAAATGCTCTTCTCCTGTCCAAACAAGGAGTCGGGCCCATTTTTTTATTGCTGATTCTTAAAGCAAAAATTATGAGGAATCCAAAAAAAAATAAAATTAGCCGGAAAATTTAGGAGCTTCTGTGGAAAATCGGAAAATTTAATTTTCATGGGAAAATTTAATTTTCATGGGAAAAAAGGTAAATTTCTGAGAAAAATTAGGAAAATTTTATTTTTCAATTAAAGCCTGATTCAATACCTTTCCAACGAGCTATTACTCGTTGCGATCGCTTTAGTAGTTTTAAAAACAACTTTCAATGAGGTCCCTTATGAAGAATTCTTCAATTTTGTCACATGACAGTGGTGCACACCACCACTAAACCAGTCACTATAAAAAAAAATATGTAGGGACATTATTTTTTGCTGGGCAATCGATTGAGACTATTTATTTTAAATTCGGAGAGGGGTCGTCCAAAAGGTGATCGCTTTCATATGGAATTGCTCTATACGCGAAAAAAAGGAGAAACTACGTAAGTTTTTTTATAAAGTTTATTGTTTTTGAAAAAAAGAATGACCAGTATCTAATTTTTTTTTTTTGGGTGTTACATTTTAATCCTGTAGCTGGCTATACAGAAAGAAGGAAGAACACCTAGTGAATAAGGGGCGACATCGGCTGAGGGGAAAAGTAAAAAGTTGAAGCTATATACCGAAGACAAAAGGACCTTGAATAGCCTTGTATAGCCAGGTAAAAGTTTTTTTTTGTGTCGTATGCCAAAAGAATTTGCGAGAAGAAAAAGAAAAAATCAGCTAGAAAAATTTAAGTATTGGTCTATAGAAAAAAAGTGTTATATTTAAATTAAAGAAAAACAACTAATTATTAAGAAAGGTTTATACCTATAACAAAAAAAAGAAGAAAGTAAAGGCTTTTAGTTAGAGAAAAAAATATATAAGAAAAAGTGAGCGAGAGTGAAAGTTTTTATAAGAGGTTAATTTTGATTTAAAACTTTTTGATTCCAAATTAAAAAGCCGTTAAAATTAAATGTTTTGATGGGTAATTTTTGTTTAAAAAAAAAAAAAATTTGTGGCAAAACGAGAATAACTTTCATGGAAAATCAAAAAGAAAGAAAAAAAAGGTTTTTTAAATCAATAAAATATAAAAAAAAACAATTTGTGAAAAAAAAATAATTAAAAATTAGTTTATAAGTAATTTTTTTAGGTATTCGAGGGTTAATCGAAATTTGTGTGTACAGTACTTTATATATGTTATCCGCCCTAAAGTATTCTTTTATTAGATTTATTTTAATTGTTTTTTTTTTGCCCAGGGATGGAAAAGCGAGTTATAAAATTTATTTTAAAAAGTAGAAAATTTTAATATATTAAAACATTAGCGGTAATCACTCTTGATAGAAAACTTTTTCTTGGAGGAAACATTATCGATTTCTTTTTCATTAAAGAGTGAGCGTCTTTTTAGCAAGTTTGTTTTCAACACTGTCAGCTGATATTTGTTTACATTTGTTCTAGGCTGAACACGTTTTTCACCAAATGTAATTAAAAGTTAAATAAGCAAAATGCCAAAAACATCAGAAAAAATTAAAATAATTAAATTTATAGTGGAAAATGCAATAACACAAATAGATTTTATGCAGCATTTTCAACTTGGAGGTAAATTTTATTAATATATAAACATATATATAATTCACAATTTATTTAAAAAATATGAAATTATCTTGTGACGCTTAAAATCAGTTGTTCTTCTGTCAAAAAAAGTTTTTCTTGTTTTCTACTACAACTTACTCAAGGTTTGAGTCAAAGAAATTTCCTATCAAGAAAAGGAGAATCGAAGAAAACGAGAAAAAACAAATCCCATACATTTTGTTGTTGTATCTGTCAAAAGTTTTCTTCTTTTCTCGTTTTCTTCGATTCTTCTTTACTTTTCTATCAAGAGTGATTACCGCTATTAAATAAAAAGAAGGTATAAAATTAGATAAAAAAAACAAAAAAAAACATATGTAGGGTTCACATCAGTGTGATTTTTAAGCGCAGTCTTTATCAGCAAAATTGGCTGGCACGTAAATATCCTTAGGGAGCTCCTTCAGGGTAGGTTGTCATTAGCTTGCGGTATCCACATTGGATGAGAACAGATTTGAGCCCTGCAAAAAAAGAATAAATAAATAGAAATTTATAAAAAAAAAATTGGTAAAAATTTAAAGAAAAAAATTGAAATTCTGAAAAGATATAAAACAAAAAACAGAAAAATTTTCTAATAATAAGCCTTATATGGTAAGTTGGCGCCTGAAAAGAAAGAAAATTAAGCGTTAGATATAGAACGTTATATTTTTTTTAGCTCGAATTGTTCAGGGTAGTCTAAGAATTATGGTAAATAAAAAATAAAACGCCTGTCTAAAGTGTAGTGCGAAGTGCATGTGGCAAATGAAAGCAGGTTCAAGCCACGGTCAGGATTGCATTTAATAAATAAAAAATTTCATATAGATGCAATTAAACAATAAAAACCATAACAAATAATTAAAGTATTGTCAAAAGGATTACTGATGAAGGTTGTGTTACCAGAAACTGCGCAGTCTAATTTAATAAAAATTTACAATGTAGTTATGATTTTTAGAAAAGTATGCTTAATCTTCTCTACCACGCCTATCTCAAACAATTCAAAATATGTGCATATTAATTATAGTATTAATTGCACACTAACTAAGAAGACGATGAATAAAATTCAAAAATCCCCAATAAAAAAAAATTGTTTAATTTTGATTGAAAAAAAGAAATTGCAAAGTATGTTGACTTAATTGAAAAGGGATAAAGGCAATAATGGTAAGTTGAAGAGGTTAAAAGAAAAGCGGCATTTGGGGTCATATTGGAACATTTCGAGGGGTACATCATATGACCATGGTTGGGAGGGCAAAAGGGAGACTAACATCCGTCTCTGAATCTTCGTGTGGTATGTTTTGTGGTGGTCTGTAATTTGGTTTTTGTGAGTTTTGTTGTTTTAGTTTTTATTTGTGTGCGTTCGCCCCAGTAAGAGGGTTGATACCTGCTGAGTAGTCTTGTGTTCTGTAGCCGGAAACCTCACTGGACAAACCGTTCGCAACAAACAGTTTCACTAAACAACTTTGAATTTTTCCAACTACTTTCAGGTTTCATTAAGGCTTGTGCACCCCCAAAAGAACAACACCGAATTTCTAACAGCAATTAAAAATATAAATAAAAAAAACCAAAAAATTTAATCTTTAACACCCACAACAAAGCTCTGGTGTTTCAAGGCCTGCCGTAGAAAAAACAGTGACGGGTGTTATACAAACAAAAACTAAATTTTAATAAATTAATATATGGCAATGATGTCCGGAGTTTTCGTCAGCGCCCAACGTAGGCCACTTCCACGTACAGTACCTATAGTAGAGTTAGCGGGGCACTAAAGCAAACAAAAATTTTATAAATGAGAAAAAAGAATACTCAAACTGTATGAGCCATTAGGGAAGTACATATTTAAAGATATTTCTACTTATGAGATTTTTACTTTGTGGAACTTCTTCTCTATTTTCAGGCATCATCTACTACAAGGATGGATATAGCAACCGTTAAAAAAACTGACTCCAAATGAGGATAGTATGAGATTGAAATCTGCAGCTGTTATATACCAAAAAAAAATTGTAAAACTACACTAACGAAAAAAATCGTATCGCACAAAATTTTACAATTGACATTTGTGCCGGTTGCCATCTTTGGTATAAAATAAAACTGGACTTCACTACAAACAAAAATAAAAGAAATATCACAGTTGGCCTAAAGCTAAATTTAAAAAAAAAATGGTATAAATAATCCAAAGAGAAGATCCTAAAAAAATATATATATGGGACTACACGACTAACCTAATATTGCACAACAGATTGGGTTTATTCAGCCATGGTATGACCTCGAGCTTCACAGGTATTTTTCAGGTACTATAATTTACTTTTACATAAAACACTGGACAAAAACTATATAAATGCATCGGTGTATAATTGTTAGAGACAAAACGCTCTTAATCTACACAATCCTAAATATTCTGCACGGCACCCATTTCATACACATTTTCGCATTAATGTTGTTTTTGAAATCACTGAGGACAAAATTTCCTCTTAAGTAATTAACAGGAAATACAGTTGCAAATGTTTTGAACACTGCACTATCGACTTATTTTGTTAAAATTACTTTTTTTATTTTTGAGAAGTTATAAATAATTTTTTTGTATTTGTAAAATAATGTGCTATAACTGAATTTAATAAAAAAAAAACAAAAACTTATACCACAAATCTTTTTGATCAAAAAAATTATAATTACCTAAACCACTGTATATATACGGGCTACTTGAAAAATTTTCGCCACTGGTGAAACCGACTTTATATAGCTTTTATTTCTATTTATTATTTGAATT